>JAPYZO010001863.1:0-28994 GCA_030522905.1 Torymus flavipes
AAAACACGATATTTCAATTTGGAACAAATACGTGACCCAGAGGTTATGCACTCTCCTTGTTAGTATTTGATCTAAAAATATTTATATAATATTAGAGAGAACATTAATCGACATTTTACATATCAAATTTAATTACAGTTGATTTTCAAAAGCTTCTGGGAAGACAGTAATGCACTGAATGCTCGCTAATTGAAGTTAATAAGACTTTTACATAACTCGATTGTTCTAATTAAGTCTTTTCATTTTAATTATCATCAACGTTTTTATTACGAAAGGTTTTAAAAGAAATTCAACGGAAAGTTGATAATATTTAATTAAATGCGATAATACTATTTATATTCTATTTCCAATTTTTCTATTTTAAATAGATAAAATACCATTAAAAGTAATACTACGATAAACCTATACACATATACGTACAATACTTAAAAAAGAAAAAAAAAACAAAGCTTCCGAAGTTACTTTTAATGACTCCGCGCATGCATATTATCATATCATTTCATTGATAAGAGATCGTCGTAACGACTGTCGGCCGTTGGATGAACCACTCGACCTAGAGCAACAATAATTATAATAGCGAACCGTGAATCTTAGTTCATCATTTACTTACATCAACCATTCGTCGATAAGACGCCGAGTGTACGCGGACTTTTAATTCACAAATTTATCCTATGAAATTGAATCTTTTGTTTACATACGAGTAGCTTTGTTGTCTGTAAGCAAAAATTTATCACTTGAAGCGGTTTTAATGCACGTGTGTGGGCTTCCTTCAGATAGCGCGGGTCCCGCATACAACGCGACAATGTAATTTTGAATGAGAATGAAAGCTGTACTTACTTGAAATATACTAAATACATAAATATTTTAATACATTTGTAATTCTAAAAAAGAAGTCGGATCGAAATTGGACTATACGAAATAAACGAAGTTAAAAAAAATATGTTATGCTGTTTCAATTTTGTAATCTCAAAGTTACAATATTACTATAATTAACGAGAACCTAATATTTTGACTTCAAGTAAAATTTCTACCACAGACCTCCCAACAAAAATCATTATTTTCACAAGATTTAATTTCTCATCGGCTCAAACTTCAAAATTAAAATACACCCCCGGGGCCCGGCTCACCCCACCTCCGGCCCTGAATTCACTCGCGCGCCTCAACTCCTCCAGACTCTCTTTCTCTCTCTCTCTCTTCCTCGCTCGCTCTATGCTGGCAGTGTTGCGCGTGCGCGCGTGGGAGCGCGAGCGAAACGCGATATCTCCGCGTGCACATGCCATTGTTGTGCCGCCGTGTGTAGTTGGATGACAGCCAGACAGCGCGAGGATGGAGGAAGACGCGGGCCTGACGGCCGAGCAGAAGGAGTTTGCAGCTGCGTACCTCAACGAGATCGACGCCGAGAGGACGGCGAGGATCGAGGAGGTGAGGAAGTGGATCGTCGAGTGCGAGGAGCTCTACTCCAGAACGGGTGAGTTGCTCGGAGTTGTCGTGACGAATTTTGATGGGCGAGTGCTGAAGTTAGGTGGATAAAAAATTGGTTGACAAGGTATTTTTCAGTATTGTAGATTGGGAGTGACGATTGTCAAGTCGAGTCTGGGAATATACAAGTTTCGCAAGTGTTTTAGTAACGTCGGTTGCTAGGACCCGAGGAATACTTTCAAGTTTTCTAAGAATATATAGTAGTTTTGCAAGTGAAAACAGATGCAGATAATAACAGAGAGAACCCGTTTGTAATCACAGGCTGTTTACCGTGTTATCATGCCGTGAAATTGCGGCTATACTTTTCAGCGACTCGAAGACACGCGCGTCTTTATTTTATTTATGATTCGCGGTATATCGTATGAGTATATTAAAATTTGTTTGGAGAGTATATAGCTGAGAATTAAAAAATGTTGAAATATAATCAAAAGATTCAGCGTTGTATTCGCGTCAGATAAACGATTGCCACGATGATCATATTATCGATATTTATCATAACTGCCGATCAAGTTTGTTTTCCATTTTGGCTATTTATAGTATCGAAAGTGTAGTAGGTAAAATTGACTTGATTCCTTTTGTAGTTAAAGTAGTTTCGCTGAATAAATTAAAAAAACATTTTTTTTTAAGTGGTTCAATTAAACCAATATATTCCATATACTTATACGTAAGACTTTCAATACGATTAAAACCTGTTTTATCGAGTATTTCAATATATATACGTATACGCCTTTTTGCGTGTAACATTTTTGTGCTCATTAAACATACATTTCGTAACTATTCTATTGCATTATTATTTCTCAAGTAGTATTATTTTTAAATTTCACATACTTTGAAACTTTTAACTTTACTATATGTATGAAAAACAAAAATCCCGAATTAGACATTGCCATCGGCAACTTGACGCACGCGTCGAATTCGCAGTAATTGCAGGTCATTAACAAGCTGATACAAGCAGATATTAAGTTCGCAGTAATCGACAACAAGCGGTACGACGAGGACCTCGTTACTACCATTAGGCATCTAAGCATATAATGCTACACTCGCATAGGATAAATCGTCAAATATACTACCGGACGCGTCAAATATTTAACGTCGATAATTGACTCGTTAAATTTGCAAATTGATAAAGCGATACATTTCAATTAACCATGTGTGTATTTGGCTTGGCCCGCAGATGACTTCTTCATACTGCGCTTCCTGCGCGGCTGCAAATTCGACATTGAGAAGACGAAGCGGAAGCTGCGGAATTACTACGAGCAGCGTGGCCTTTCGCCCGAGTGGTTCGCCAACCGGGACCCGTTTCTTCCGGAGGTGCAGGAACTACTTAATCTCGGGTACGGAATCAATTGAGCGCCCTCGGTCGTATTAGATTTTTTTTTATTTTAAATTAGAAAGCTTGGATAGAAAAAAATAATGTGTCGATTGGTAATTGTTAATTTTTAGTAGAAATCATTTTTTCTGTAATTTTTTTGCTTCAATTGTTTGGCCTGTTTAGTTTGCTAAACAAAGAACAGCTATAGGAAATGAGAAAAATCGAGGAAAAATCGTGGAAAAATCGTTTTATAACAGAAAGAGAAATAGTTAAGTTGTTACCTATCTTTACGACAATTCTTTTCTATGGAAAACTTATCAAGTTTTTTTTTTTTACACAAAAGGTGATTTTGCAATGCAATTATTAAAGTTATTGTTGTCGGCGGCGAAACGTGAAATAGCATAAACGCCAGTTTTGCCAAGTCTGCACTTTTATAGCTGATAGCCGCACTTGAATGCGGAATTGTTGCTAGTACGCAATTTTTTTTTGCAAGGCCTTGAATTGTTAAATCAGCGTCACTTTATTATGCAAAAACAACGAACGATAAAATATGATTTGTTTGGGTTTTCGAATTATGTTTTACTATTGACTATAGAAGTTATCAATATCTTAGAAAACGATTTTGTTATTTTTTCTATTACTACACGGGATTTTTATTATGTAAAAAGAACCTAATTTATTTGTTATTTTAGAGTGTTCTTACCCTTAAAGCATGTGGACGAGGAAGGCAGATTAATCGTTGTCATACGAGCGTGTGTACACGATCCCAGGAAACACAAGCAATCAGATGTCATTAAGGTAGTTATTTCGTTTAAATTTGTTTTACAAAAATTACAACTACTTAAAGTGATTCTCTGTGAGGTCTTAACTTTCTTTGTTATCATTTCTTAAATCTAGTTGGTAATTATAGCTTTTAATATTTATCTTAAATCTTTTACTACTTATACATTTTACAGATACAAATTGCTTAGTTTAAGTCATCCTGACGGACGTTACTTCATATACATCAAAGACTGTACTATTTTGATGACAAAATTTCAATGCACCAAAATTAACGACACACGCATTTTTTATTTTTCTAACATGACAGTTACGCAATCAGCCTTCCTTGCGAACGCTCGGAAAAAACTTGATGCAACATTCTCTTACAAGCCCACTCTACACTGCCACCCACATACTTATTCCCCACGCCAGCTAAACCATAGCCATGACAAAATTCACAGGTCGGCATGATGCTCCTGGACCTGGCCTCTCGCAGCCACACACACGCCTCCCTCTACGGCATCGTCGCGATCCACGACATGGCAGGCGTCCAGTTCTCTCACGCGCTCCAGATGACCCCGGGAATCGTGAAACGGCTGGTGCACACCTGGCAGAGCTATCCCAATCGCATCCGTTCACTCGACTACGTGAACGCGCCAGCCCACGTCAGCATCGTCCTCAATATCTTCAAGAGGTTCATGAGCAAGAAACTCAGGCAGAGGATGCACGTGCACAGGGGCGATGGCAGGACTATACTCAAGAAGATATCGCCGAGCGTCCTACCCACCGAGCTGGGTGGCACTGACGGCGATTACGAGTCGTTGAAAGGTATTATGCATTAAAGGCAGAGTGCAGAGTGAGCTAATTAATAGTTAAGGACATCAGCGGTGTTCAATTTAACTTGGGCTGTGTTAATAAGGGACTGTAAATTTGATGGATCGGTGTATGCATTTTCTCGGCAGGAACACGTTAGTGTTTTAGCGAATGATTACATGAGAGGTGAAACACTGATAATAATTTTATAACATAAAAATTTTATGGAAGAAATACTTCGTCGTGTCGGTAAGGCAATGATCGTACCTACATATGCTAATTATGCTAATTTTTTAACGTAAATATCTTATGGAAGATAGTCATGGAATAATTAAAAAATTTAGCTGTAGCAATTTTAGCTTCTTGTCGTGACCGTAAGTGCTCTAATAAAAGAGTTGTAACATCAACAAACTGACAGCTGTATACAATTTTTGATGACTAGACTATTAATTTCTTCTACAATTTAAAAATTTTATAGTCTTTTTATAAGGCTGAAATTGTCGTTTAAATACTATTTATTAAATTTGAATAATCTAGTGTAACATTGTAAATATCGGTATTACATAAGTCGGTTATTCAATTCTAGAATAATAGTCATTGTTGTAAAGAAAAAATTCGATCGCTTACAAATCTCATTCAAATTAAGCAATTACCGTTCATGATGTTCAGTAATTGAGAAGTTGTTTAAATTTTTATACAATACATTGTTAACGAATGCAATTAAAATTTTTTACGTAAAGTAATTAATATTAATGTACATGTGGACTGTATTACTCATCAACAGTTATATAATGGATATTTATACGGCAATACATATTTTACGTAAAATTGGAACTTTTATGAGAATCTAATACATACAACCACTTTATAAAATAAATAATGTCTTAACTAACAAATTTATTAGAAATTCATTAAAATTTTATCTTCATAAATAAATAAATTTGAATTGCAATTTGTCAAATGCAGTAGTTGTCATACTCCATAAAGTGTAAAACAGTATTTAGAATCTACATTATTGATTGCTATCAATTCTACCGTAGTGTATAATGATGTTGCCTGTCAGCAGGCGCTGATCGGATACGCTTACTTATTATGCATTGTGTGAATTAAAAAAATGGTAATTTTTATATTTTTTTTTCTTGCACTGCATGATGAAATTTGAATTTATTTTTATAAAATTATTGATCATTAAATTATGCATACGATTTTGAATTTTATTTTCATTTTTATTGCAATTATTAATATAGTTTATCTGGATTTTGCAGTTATTTATGATAACACGTTTTTCCTCGTGTAATTTTTTTGTTCATCTCAAACATAAACAACAAAACTTTTATAAGAATCTTCAAAACATATTTTGTTGCAAAACTTACAAATTTTTTCATTCCATATTATTCTATCAAGGCCGTTTTATTCTTATCAGCCGGATAATCATCTATGCTTATTTTTCGAACAACTTTAAAAGCTCAATAATTTATGTGAAAAGCATTTGCGCGTGCGATCGCTCTATCTCTTGGACCGACAAAAAAAAACAGAGAAAACACTAATGTATTCTTCATTAATATTCACACAGATTATTGGAAGCAGCAAGCCGAGTCGAATAAGCAGTGGTTCGTCGACGACGAGCAGTACAAACTCAAGACTTGACTCTTCACCCCGGCGCGAAATGTAATGGATTTTTCTTAATACCGAAAAAAAAGTGGCTGGTGTACTGTCACACTTTTTCACCGTCTCTCGGATGTATGAAATATTCATCGGTTTTGCAAGATTACGAGGAAAACTGTATCCGAGAGCGAACACTTGCACGATTGCGCGTATTATAGAGAAAACTATAGACTATATGATTTATTTTTGTATTGACTATGTTGTATTAGTGCAGGTTGAGTAGTAATAAAAGATTTTGTATCAAACATTGGTGTGGTGAAAATAATTTCGAGGTAGACAGTTGTGGGATTTTCAAGATTGTTATTATTACAAGTTAAATAATAAAACATACACTTAAGTCATGGGCAAGTAGAATCGTCCTATAGCTAAACCATCTACATCTAAAAAACAGCTTATAAAAAAAAGAGACAACTAATTACAACGTTCACCTTTTTTTTGTCCCAACAGGAGTTTCACGGTATATGAACAAAACATCTCGATCGCCTCGCACGGCGACGATAATAAGCTAAACAGAAAAATTAATATCAACGATCATCTCGTGTTCAATCTTGAAAATTCATCTCTCCGACGTACAATTTTTCTTTCTGTCTTCCTATTTTTCTCCGTCTTCTCCTCACGGAGGCGACGAGGAAAACGTAAATGATTTGAAATAAAAAACACATCAATAGAACCACTATTTCGTTTCGTGATCATCGTACTTTTTGCTCTAAAAAATCTTTCTTGTTTCTGCTTTTCTCGCTTTTCAGCTATCGATCACGCATGCAAATTAAAATCTGTACATCAATCTTTCCTCTTCCACAATAAAAACAACATATCTTCATCATCTACATTTAAAATACAAAAGAAATTCACAGTGTAATTCCGTCACACTCGTGCCTACTACGTCACAACATTATTGCCTACCTACCGCGCATACGAATTTCACGCCGATGTGAATCCTGCTTGCACATTGCATCTATCCCCAATGCATTGCATGCGTATAATATATAACAAATTATTTTTAAGTACGATGTTATTTCTCTTGCCTTCTCACGATTCTATTTCCTTTATAAACTCGTGAATTCATCGAGGCCAACTCGGTGTGTGTGTGTGTGTGATTTGCGTATATAATATTTCGATAATTATGTATAAAAACGTTAGACTTCCCTGCCATCTGTGATTGTTTTCCACTCGAACATCATCAGAGAGACAGTCCAACCGGATCTGATGTGCTCATGACAAACACACGAATAACTATATTCAAACACTTATTATATTCAGAATATAACAATAAAAAGAGATATCTATTCTACCAATTCCATTTACAATTAAGATTAAAGATCCTTGCCGTGCTCCTCTATTTTATATGATTTTTTTTTTACATTTTTAAATACGAAAAAAAAAATAATAAAGAAGACATCTGCGCAACGACTAATGCGCCCATCGCGACGGAGATATCGAGCGATCCCCCAACAAAGGAGACGAGAAAGTTGCATTATCATGATGATCTATTCAAGTGAGTCGACACTCCTCTACATATACGTGCAAATTTGTTTCACAGTGCTAACGATTTCATAGAAGATTTCGTTCGTTGGGGGATGCACTCGAGCTCGCGGGTGAATTTTACAAGTACATAACCAGAAAGATGTGATCGTTGACGATGGGCGCCTGAATAAAATAACATCAACAATAAATCGCAGTCTGCGCTAATAATATAATTAAAAAAAAAAGACAAAAACAACGATCAATCGATAATATAATGCACAATATAATACGGACCAAGGATGTAGTGAAAGTAACCTACACATATACTCGCTCGCACGCACGCTAACTTATCTTCCTCTCACTCGCTCTCATTCTCTCACTTTTTTTTACATCCACATTCACGCGAAAAGACAGACACCATAGATACGATTATTACAATTATTATATCTCGTTACAAGTTTTCATAATGATAATAATAATTAAAAATAAAAAAGAAAAGGAACCGTCGACGTCCAGTTTGTCTGACGCCTGTTCCCTCTTTCTTTCATCCTAGAAAGATAGCCCTCGATCTTCAATAACGACGCGTTCGCTCGTCCTCGTCGGCCTCTACGCAAAAAATACGCAAACTTTTTGCGGGTGGAGAGCACCGATTTGACATCGGTAATTCAGCGGTCGAGTCGCGCCTCGACGTTGTGAATTGACGCGAGTGGGGACAAGACGATTGTGACGACCGTTGGCATCTTTCCAAGCGCGAAGAAAGAGAGTCCCATCATCGTGGCGTCCTTTTCCTTTTCCACACATACACACGGGAAGTAAGGATTATATCAAGGACGGCGAAGAAGAAAGATAATTAATCGTTACACTGTACACGTGGTGTGTGATATGCGAAAGAGGAGGAGGAGAAACCGAAGCTCTCTCTCTCACTTCTCTTTGTCACTTTCTCTCTTTCTTTTTGCGCATCTGACGCGGGCGGCGAGAAAATCGCTTGTTCACGGCGCAGGCGCGCCATCGTTTACGTGCCTTATCCGCGCTTGAACTTGAGCACGAGCATGCTTATCGTAAGGAAGACGACGATCCAGAGGATTGTCGAGATGAAGCCATTGTAGACGTCCGGTTCGATTATGCTCCAGCCTCGGGTGAGCATGGAGCGAAGCGAGGTCGTCGCCATTGTCAGCGGCAGGCCCTGCGACACGTACCGCAGAATCGTTGGCATGCCTTCTACTGGCCAGATCACACCTGGATTGGGTCATGGAAGAGAGATTTTGTTAGTCAAATGGTTGATTTCCTTGTGGGAAATGATGTAAGTGTGGGTAAAGGTTGGGAAACTTACCGCTGAGTAACAATGTTGGGTAGAAACTGCCGAGGGCCAACTGAATAGCATTCCTTTCAAGCTCGCAAATTGCCGAAATTACGAAGCCTGTAATAAAATGAAAGATGCTGATGAGTATTTTTACCTACATTACAATTATTGTATTGTTCGATTGAAATTTTCGATGAAGGATATAAATTTAGATCAGTAATGTATAGCAAAGAAGTGAATTTTGCCCTGTTTCCTATCAGGAACAACAATGAAAAAAGGTAGTTAAATTAGACAAGATTGGACAATCTTTAAAAGCAAGCAAAATCTATGCAGAAAGAATTCATAACTTTACATAATGTTTGTATATTACCGGCAATAATTGAAAAAATTTGACAAAAAGACGTAAGCAATTCGCAAGGATCGTGAAAGATCGGCACATTTATACAATATTTTAGAGTAACTTACCGAAACACATGCCGCACAAGCCCTGAAGTATTGTGAGCACGATGACCCAGCCAATGTCACCCTTGCACTCGACACCGAACACCAGGATCATGAAGATGAGTACCAGCGCCGTTTGTCCGCACATCACCACGAACTGCGTGATAACGTGGGAGAAGAGAATTTCTCCGGGTGACACACCGGCGACCCAACTTCTGTCCAGCAGACCTTCCATCCTCTCGATAATCAGGGCGGACGACGTCAGCGCTACCGCCAGGAAGAAGACGATACTGCAATGGTAGAAAGAAGTGATAAATTTTGTTCGCTATTGGTATTTTTTTTAGCAGATGACGTGGTTAATGTTAAACGATATCCGAAGATAGTCATGATTTAAACATAAGTTGATATTAGAAATGTAGTTTTCTGCAAATATGACTACGAGGAAGTTTTCCAGCAAGTTTTTTGCACGACCTTTTGCCTCATTTTATGCAAAAACGCAATCGACAGTTATGTCTAGTCATACAATTATATTAAATCTAGAGACATTTTCAAAAGTCACATTACAAATGAACTCCACGTGACTATACAAAGTATTATGTAACTCACGTCAAAATGACACCAGGCGCGACGAAGTCCGTGAAACTTGGCTCGTTGGAACCGTAGATTGGGTCTTTGAACTGGATAGGGACGTCAGCCAGCTTGGAATTCTGATCACATGTTGACAGCAAGTCCTTAGCAAAGTCCCGGTACGAGTACTGAAGATTCCGCGCAAGCATCAGACCAATCTGCTGATCTGTAATTCAAACGACATAATGACGTCATACAATCGATACAAAAGATTGAGATTGGTTTTTGGGTGAGGTTGACTTACTGGACATATCAAGCCAGACACGTATCTCGCTCTGATCGAGCGTTTCCTCGTCGGCCTCTTTACCGAGTAGCATCCTAGCAACGAGCGCGTCGGTGAAGTTTTCGGTAAAGTAGAGTGTACCCCAGGCCTTACCCCGTCGCACTGCTTCCATGGCTGAATCAGGATCCGGGTAGTACTCCTGTAATTCCAATGTCAATATTAGAACCATCTCACACAATTGATAAACATCTGGTAATAAGGAGTCGTAAAATCACCGTACCTTTATCATTGATACATTGTCAAGGAACCCGAGATATCGACAACTAAGATACGTAAACGTGCAGTCTGTCGAGATCGGACAGCTCTTGTTCTCCCAATTCATCTCGTGATTGACAATGGCAAGCCTGAGACCCGTGGGATCCCGACCGATGGCTAGACAAAACAGAATCACCTGCATCACCGGCAGCGCGAAGATGAACAGCATGACCCTAGGATATTGAAAGCGTTAGATTTTGTTCGACGTTGGAAATTTTTCGAATGATTCTTGTGTTGAGAAATTATTTGAAATGTGGATATTTATGACAATGTATAAGGTAATAAATTAGTGATGGGAAATATTAGGTCGATTTCAATAGTGACAGCAACGTGATTAAAAAAAATAATTTGAAAGTTTAATAACAATCAATCTTTACATTAGACCAATAGTTGTAAAAGTTTTTTACAGTAAAACTTCATTATAAAAAAAAATACTACGAACGATACTTAAAAACACGCTAAATATTAATATCATTAGGAACGATAATTTGTGATTGATTTTGCTGTACTCAAGTTTTTATGAACTTTTAAGAGATAAAAAAAGAAAAAAGCATAAAAACAATAATTAGCTAGTCCGCGTATCAATGAAAACTTTTTACTATGCAAAAATTAAAAAATGTCTTCATTAATGTCTCTTTAGCCTTATAAATGAAATTTACTTCAACATTAACAGCTCAATAAACATTGCTTAGCACACAAGCGAGCGCTAGTGTCAAGGCCCACCGAAGCTTGATTCACACCGACGTTATCCATAGCATCAAAGGATACCTCGATCCCCCGTAAATCAAGACCCCCAACTGCCTTATCACAACGATTTTCCTAACGAGACGACAACTTGCACCTAAACAACGAATGTTTATACGCAGTAGGCAGATGCAAATCTGATCTCGAGTCATAAATCGAGGCGCGCATTTTTTGCAATGAAGACGAAAAGTAGGTCGAGGGTCGACGATGAGACTATATACATATATCTTAGAATTGTACGCACCCGACGTTTCTCCACATGCGCAGGAAGTTTTTCTGCAGCAGGGCGCGCATCTTGCCCGTGCTGGTGACCTTGTAGCAGTCGGTGAAGTCGCAGTCCTCGCACTCCACCGTCGACTCCTTGGTGCCCGGCAGCGGCTTACCATTGAGCTGTTGTTGCGATAAAACGTGACGGGATAAAGAGACTCGTATAGGAATGTCACGATGCATGGGTTTCGGGATGGTAATTATATGCTTATGAGGCGTTAAGTATTCCGCTTTCAATGTTGTAATCGTGACTCTGCGTCGAGCTAACGCTATGATTGATATGTACCGGAATAGTTTTATCTCATTGGAATTCATTATCGGTCGATTATGAGACTCTAAAGAACGGTTCGAAACGTTCCACAATGTCATTAATTTATAAATTTACTGCGATATAAAATTGATAAATCTTTTAGATTAGAATAGCAAATAATATTCAACATCCTCTAGCTCTTATAATAAAATTCACACAGCAACATCGAACAATGTCATTCTAATCCACAGTCTTGCTCCACTCGAGCATCGATCATTCCAGGTTCATAAAATTTCTTCATACACCCATTCCACACAACAAATTTCTCACCTCCCCAAACATAAAACACCTTAAACATACATACACGCACATACGTACGTACACACGTACTAAGCAAGTGCAAAAGTCCTTACGTCATAATGGCTGCCGACGCCGTTGGTCGTGTCGTGAATGAGAACTTCTTTGCTCTGATGAAAGTTAAGGCCGACCACTCCTGACTCCTCCGTCACGTACACCGGCTCGTCTTTCTTGCCCCAGTTTAAGGACGCCTGCCGACACACGAAGGTGTTTAGCGTTTTAATCAGATGTGCCAGTGTGATAATGAACTTTTTTTTTTCCAAGTCGTATGACCTTCGAGCTTCCAAGTTTTGGAAGGAAATTTTTCGGGAGGGATAAATGGATTGGTTGTTGGGCAATTTTTTGGCCATGGGACAGTGACATCGGGAGGGGAGATTCGTCACGTTTCGCGCGTTTTATTTAACTTGGGTCGTCGAAGCGAGGAATGTTTCGCAAGATCTCGGACTATACTTTGATGCAGCTGCTTTATTCATCTTCTATTTTGGCGATATAGTTATTAATACAAATGTATTGCACATTTTAACGGCTTCATGGTAAAACGTTGAAGCTTAATTGCACCTTATCGAAACACTCCTCAACTTTTTCCATTACTAATAAAAAAAGATCAGCATCTACACTCACGAGACTGATATTGTTGGAGATGTTGAGCTCCGTGGCGGGTGGTGGGTAAGAGCCCTGCTTCCGCGACAGCTTCAGGAACACATCCTCAAGGGACGGGCAGTTGTACATCTGCAGCAGGGCGCGTGGCGACTCCTCGGCCAGCAATCTTCCGCTTCGCATCAGACCGATCTGTGGATAAGAATACATGTGTGAAGATGCCACATTGAGATGATGAGTGTGGGATGCAAAAAAATTGTTTACCGTGTGAGCCTGTCGCGCCTCCTCGATGTAATGCGTCGTTATGATGACCGTCTTGTTGCCGTCTTTGGTGATTTGTACCAAGTGGTTCCAGATACTGGGAATTTTCAAGAAAGAACGCACTGGTTTTAGTAAATTTTTTCAGTTATGTAGTAGTAACACATTTTTCCTGAGAAGTTTCAATGTTTTTCCAGTTTTACTTGCTCACCTTACCGTGGAAATTACTAATTTTATAGGAATCCATTACGTTCTCGTCTAAGTGCCTGGGTAAACCTATATGCATGTCAATCCTCTGCATTATTCCGACATTTTTATTTTATAATAAGAAGAGGTTTTCGGAAGAAACGACATTAATCATCGGTTAACAGAAATATAGCGTTTCTGCTATTCGACTTACGATTGAACCAAAAAATAATTTATTATCACATCCCGTTAGATAACTAAACCCGAAATTTTTCGGCCAAAAACTCGACCCCTCACCAATGTTCATCCACCGATGAGAGCATCGCTAAGCGCGCGACGACTCATGTTTAATTAATGTTCGCCTCTTTTTTCCCATCTTCTCTTCGCAGCCTCGCTGCGCGCGCGCGCGCGCGAGCTATTCCTTTTTGCACCTTGACACCTGAACCTTGGCGCTCACTGCACACACAGACACTCTTGTATTTGAAGAAGCGCACGAATATATGTACGCCTGACGTAAGACGCCGATTTGGCGTCGTTTGAGAAATGATTTACTTGACATTGCGAGGATGTCGCTGTGTCTGTCTATCGACGTGTGTATTGGAGGTAAAAAAAAAAAATTTATTTTGAATGGCGCACGGTGACATGATTGTCCTCTAATAACGTGGAAGTGCTTGTTAAGTGGCTGTCGTTCAGGAAAATCGGCAAGATATATGTTTACCACGATATTTTTGTTAGATTACATTTTAGCTGAATCGAGAATTGTCACTGAAAATGTCAGGATTACGAAATTCACTGCAAATAGTTCGTGGAATCGTTAGCGTTGGTTTAGCGTGTTCATTTGCTAAGTGGGATGCGCCAGTAAGTGGCTTATTATACATAAAAATTCTCTAAAAATTTTTACTACAATTTAATACTATCTTTGGAATAATTCAATTGGGTATAGTTACATAACGTGTACATTTATCAAATGAACCTAATAACTTACGAAAATTCACGTTGTATAACAAGTTTATTATCGACGAGAGTAGCTTCGATGCAATTTTGCCGATCGTTTCGATCGGCCGAGTACGAACCTCGCATTCTCATCTCTAAAAAAAATGCTCTCTCGACTCCCCCCCCCGTATACAAATTAATAATAACGATAATCCAAACGATTCACTTTTAATACGCGCGTGGAAAATTATTGCAATTATCAAAGCCGAGCTTTTATAACTCAGCTAGAAACTTTACGATGAACGTTTAATAGTTGGCAGTAGCGATAAAATCCGTTTATGCCCCGACGTCGAGCTCGCGACGATTTTTTTGTGCCCCCGCGCTGCGCTCACGCGACAAAAAGTGATTGTTAGAAAAAAAAATTATTCATTATTATCGCCGTCAAAAACAAATGCGGGAAAAAGCACCCGCGCCGCGGCCATTAAGTCGCGCGCGCGTTCCTTTTTGCCACGCGCAGCGTCTGTGCAGTGTTCGCCGAATGTATAAAAAGCTAATTATCGTGGGAGCGCGAATGGCTTTTAAAAATCGCGCATAAATTTTCGGCGTTCCGAAAAGTGCCTATGAAAATTTCGCGAATTTCGCGTACCTGGTTCGGATATATATATATCGCAAACACTGAAAATCGTAGATACGTTTTTTTTCTTAACGAATCTTACGAAACCCCGATGCAGTTTTGTTTGTACAGCAGGATTTATTTTATATCGTCGAGCTACGGAGTGGAAGAGGAAAAAAAAGAGATGTCGCGCGTGAGAGGAGGCCGTAGAGAAAAAGATATCACGAAATCGGCGCATGTTAATAATAACGTAGCGAAGGACACGTGACGCGCGCAGCATCATTTGCGTCTCCGCGACTACATTTTGTGTCCGAGAAAACAGCGCGGCGGCGCTCGCTTAGTCGACGAGAAAAATATACTCTAGTTCTATATATGAAAACTTATATGATTATTTTTTAGTTTAATAAATTACCATGGTCAAATTATGTGACGATAAAAAAATGTTTATTTTTTGGCATGATTTGTTCGACAATTGCTATCCGACTAAATCCAAAAGATAATTTTTCATAAACAGTCCAAAAGATATCATTATAAAAGCTACACTTCTTCGACATAATCTCTCTCAAGATAAAAAAAACCACATTCCTCAGCACAAAAACATCCAGTGCCAAGAGCAAAACTTTTTTGCTCGCCTCTCGTTCAAAAACTTTCCTCCTGCAAGTCCTTCGCGCTTCCGGACGCGAAAGTTCATTCCTCGTTCCTTTCAACTCCGCGCTATATAATCGCCTGGCGTCTTTCGCGAAACTGGTTCTCTTTTCGTCGTGCGCGCACGAATAAAGCGCCGTGGTTTTGACGTCACCTGGACCCTTTGGAACCGAATCGTTTGGAACAAAACCGGCCGGTTTTGTTCTCAGTTGACGCAAGTCGAGTTTTTAGTACGTCAGTTGAGGCGCAGAATGATAAAAATATAAATGAGAAGTTTTATAATTTCTTTTTATTACTTTTAAAATAATAAGGTTTTTAAAAATTTACGAGAGAAATTCATTTAACGTTATAACGTTGATACAAGTTAGTATTCGTACGTTTATTACATTTTATAGGGTATTATTTTAAAATTAATAATATTGTCGATTTAAATAGAGTCAATAATAAGCAGCTATTAAAACCTCTTTAAGTATAATAACTTGTTGAAAGCCAACATTAGACAAACTTTAAACATTCATTAAAATACCAAAAGACGCTCATTAACCAAATTCCAATCCACCCACGAGTCCGCCTTCGATTTTACTTTTATTACCCCTATATATATATACCGTTTCGTCTTCACCAATTACGTTCGTATTCGAGGAACTGGAAAGTACGTATATTTGCGTCCGTACGTTATTATAGGGACTGTATCAAATGTGTATTAACTTAATTAAACACGACGGGCACGCAAGTGAAAATAACATGATGTGCGATTAGGGACACTTGTATCTACGGTATAGATGCCATCGGAATCATCAGAGTACGTTATAGATATATTTCGCGTCCCGCCTGTGCAATCGATGTGAAGTTTGTGTCGTTAGAATAATGCGTCTCGCTCTTATTCTCGTAGAAAATATTTACTTTCGAAGGAAACTACATGCGTACATTTAAGTTTAATGCGACGATATGATTATTATTTCGAGAGGTCGGTAATGATAAGTTTTCTGTGAACTAAAAAGCCGATGGGTTGGAATTTCATGGTGTACTTAACATGATTAATGTTAATGTCGCTTTAAGCAATGTCGACCCGTCCAATATTTTCATAAGTAACCGTACTTATTATTCGCCTGTTTTTTAATTAGAACACCTACTGACGTAATTTCTAGATATTCGAGAATGTATATGTACCTAATTATAAACGTTTGTTTCGACATTCATTCATAGCCAACAATTTTATTATACTGTATTACGATTAAAATCGCATAAAATACTTTCCTCGCACATTTGTTCTCTACTGTTGAAACTTCTCATGAACTTATTTAAAACATTTTAAATGAAAAAAGAAACTCACCTCTGTCGAAGAAGAGGATCCACGCCGACTGTCGGTTCGTCGAGGATGAGGAGCTCCGGGTCGTGCATGAGAGCCACTGCGAAGGAGACTCGTCGCTGCTGACCACCACTGCAACGTGAAATTTTTTTGTTTTGTTTTTGTTCACCTAACTCGCCTCCGTCCGCTCGCACTTGCACTTTCGCAACCCACAATCAGACTAGCTCTCTCTCTCTCTCTCTCTCTCTCTCTCTCTCTCTCTCTCTCTCTCTCTCTCTCTCTCTCTCTCTCTCTCTACCTCTTTTTCTCTTTCTTCGTGGAATTTAAAGGATTTTAAGCGCTGGAAGTTAGGATGGAATTTGTAGGGAGAAAGCTACAAAAGATTTCGTGCGTTATTTTATTCTTTCTTACACATTTGGATAAGATATAGAATATTTTTAACATGAATTTACTGGATTTGATGAACACCCTAAATGAACGAAATTTGAAACATTAACTGGGCGTTTAATCTAAAGACAATGATAAAATACAAGGTGAAATATACTATTAGCTTTGATTAATATTAATTTTTTCAAGATTTTGTGAAGGTGTTAGCAAGAAAGTAATTAATGTTTTTCCTTAATTATTAGAAATATTAATATAAAGAGAAATTTTGTTCATATATTTTCACTCGACTATTTTACTGATGTAATTTTCACTTTTTATCTACTATTTAATACCGCCAGTAAAGTAAATGACCCAATACCCGAACATTAAAAAGTAATTAAACTCGCTTGGTACCTGGCCCAACACAGCGAAGCCAATTGACCAAACGCATCAGAACACAGAGTGACTGTCAAATATCTCGTTCCCACTGTGCTTACCACCGAATTATCCACACCATTTTTTATCGCCTTCTTTTCTTAACTCCTATTTGACGAATGATTCTCCCTTTCCATCCCATTCATTACCTCGCACAAACCCTTTTCCACACCGCCACAGGTCACTGCTCTTTCTCCTTCATCATCAGCAGAAAAAAAGAAAAAACACTCACCTGAGATTCTTGACGAGTCGATTCTGAGACGGCAAATCAAGGAACTGCAGCAGGAACTTGAGCCTTTCGACGATCTCAGCGGTGCACATGCCGAAGATCCAGCCGAAATACATCATCGTCTCGCGTATCGTGAACTCGCCGTACAGGGCGATCTCCTGGGGCATGTAGCCAACGCGTTTTCCGGGCACGCCTGAGCCCTTGGTGCCAGGTTTGCCACCCAGCACCCATATCTCGCCGGAGTTCAATCGACGCCGGCCGACGATGCAAGAGAGCAGCGTCGTTTTGCCGCAGCCGCTCGCACCGAGGAGCCCGTATCTGTGGAGAGAGAAAGGAATTGGTTAGTTGCTGTTTTCGTTGACCAAGAACGAAAGGAAAATTGATTTATAAAAATTAATAATTGGAGATAGGATATCACTTTTTTTTATGAATTTTCCTTTTAGTTCATTTATTGTAAAATTCAAGTACCAAAATTTTTATACCGAAAATAACCTATTGTGACGATCTCCATTTTTATAAATTATATTTTTTTTTTTTTACAGAAATTATCTTTCCATGCTGTCTTAAGAAGTTAGTTAGCTTCATCTTAGTCTTAACAATGAACATTAATCAATCAATTAATATGATTTTTATTTCTCATTGCTTCATACTGTATATTTTACATTTCGCACTCGTCTGTGTATCTAAAAATAGCTGTCGATTATTGCCATTTCGATTTTTCCCTCTAATTGATCCTGTCAATATTAGTCTCAGCAATAGACTTTGCACCCTTTTTTCATCAACTTTACCTACACAATAGCGATCTGTCATACATCTTTTTTATAGAACGTCATGTATGATTACGAGCACGTTAAGCTGATTAATGTTGACAAAGTATACACTTCCTAGTAATACGACTTGCCTGTCTTTTTTTATATGACCTTTTGTTTTAACTATACTTACTAATGACACGAGAGTAAGTAACCTGAACGACTGTTTATTTTCGTAAACTTAATCAGAAATTTATTATCCTCGCTACAACAACGTCTCTCAAAAACAATTACTCGCAAGGATCAACTCTCAAATTGACCGCGACTAAATTCGATCCCCATAAACTCGCCAACTTTTATCCGACCGACGTGTAATTGCTTGCTGGAACAGATAGCCGCCGCGTTTCTTTCTTTACCTCCACTTTGCCACTAACAGCCATTACGGCAACACATCACTTTTCAGCGTTTCAGAGCGAATAACAGATAATCTCCACGCGTGTACTTACACTTCTGTAAATATATTCTTTTTTTTTTTTGTTTTATGCGCGATATGGATCCACGATGATAAGTATGATTATAACGACTCTCGTCGTAGGCGATCGCTCGCTCGCTGGAATTTTTCGAGCCTCGAAATATCGCGCCGGGCGAACGCGCGCCGGCTGCTGCAGCGGAATGCAGATCTCTCGGCCTTTCCCGAGTTAAAAAGCGGTAGACCTCGGAGCGTTGAACCGCGCTCGCGATCGCGGATTTCAGGTGGAGGTCACACGTTGCTGCTCGATCGCCGATGGTGTTAAACTGCGCGTGGAAATTGCGAAAATCGCGCGACGGACGCGAGCTTGAGGCGGGGAAGGTATATAGCCGTTGAGAGGAAAATCTTGTGGAAGTATAGGCTCGAGGGATGGGTGCTGACTAGTTTTCTTGCAGTTAAAGTGAAGAATAAATTGTAAAAGTACTTCTTTCTAATAAGTTAATAAGTATAGTTGAAAAAAAGGTATTAGAACTTTAAAGTATGAGAGGAGTATCGTTTTTTTCAAGTCGAAGGAATATCATATTTGAAAAGTAATGACCTCTTTCTAAAAAAGTTAACTTTTCTTCGAAAACCCAGAAGATCTTTCTTTTCTTAAAGATGTATCCATATTTTCAAATACAAACTTTTTTTCTCAAAGAAAATATCTACTCATTAGGAGAGTGCTAACGCTCAAAAAAACTAAAGTTCTGCGCCTTTTTAGCTTTATTTTGAAAAAAAAAGCCTTGTCTTAAAACGGTAATCATTTATAACTCTGCGGAGTCTTAAATATAATTACAAAAATAGAAAATAAAACTAGAGAAAACGAGCTTTAATTTCTTTTTTTTTTTAAATTAAAAAATGTTGATTCCTTCCAAAGGTGTGAAAGTTTAAAATTGAGCACCAAAAGTGTAACAAAATTTGCCGGCAATCAAACAGTTTAATTTTAGGGATTAAACAGAGTATTTTCTATACTTAATTAAAAACTTTCATAACCAATATTTTTTAATTCTTAAAAAAGCAAATAAAAGCTCGTTTTCTTTAGTTTTATTTTCTATTTTTGAAATGGTTGCCGTTTTAAAAAGATTTTTTTTTCAAGACTTTTTTCAAAATAAAGTTAAAAATGCGCAGACTTCAGTTTTGTTTAGCGTTAGGGCCTAATATTGCCGTTTTGTTTACATTTCTACATCCAAAAACATATGGCAAAGTTTGAGTCGAATCCATGATCCGGAGTTCATAGTCACAGTTAAAAAGATTTTTTTCAACCGAGATAAACCCATTCTCCCAGTTTACAAACGAACCATCCTCGTCATCCCGCGTCTTTCGCATTTCCACAATTACGCGTGCGCACGCGTCTCCACTTCGTGCGTATATAGCGTGGAATCCAGAGCCTCGAATCGCGAAGGACACACGCAGCCTCACTTGTATACATATATATACAAGTGTGCGCGCGCTTTAAAAACTGGTTCTCGCGGAGTTTTTTTTATTTTTTTTTTGCTCTACCGCGTACATTAAGTATATAGCTGGTGATGGAAATTTTTTCGATGGCTATACACGAAGTTTTAGTGCTTGGCGATTGGGCGCTTCCGTCATTTCTCAATGAGAGGATTGATGAAAAGTCGCCGGGCGCCGGGCTGTAAAGAGGTTCCTAATAACTTCCAGGTTAAAAAATCGCGATGATTGTATAGGTGTTGTACTTGAATGTACTCAAATCGATGTATATATGATAAGAAGGAGTATTCAACAAGTGGATTTTTCATGTGCTGAATTTAATACAAAGAAAGTGTATTGTATAAATACGGCATGTGAATTCGCAAACTTGATTAAAAGATCAATCACGTAATAAAAACTATCTTTGAAACTCGGAAACATTAATGCAACTTATTTACAACACGACCATCAAAATCAAAAACTTTCTTTCCGCATAAATCAACATTTCCATATGAAAACCTCGCAGCCTCGTCTCATCACCAAGAAGCAATTCAAATCAGCATCCGCGATTTCACCAAAGGCAGCCGACGACTCCGCGATATTCTCGCTCGCGAACGTGACAATGAACAGCGTACGTGCACACGATTGCTCTCACTCTTGTATATATATATATATATATATATAATATCGACATCGATCGAGAAGGCGCGAGAGGCTTCTTCTTCTTCTCAGCGGGCGCGCGAGAGAAAGAGAGGAGAAATCGCGATGAGAAAGTTTTTTTTTATCGGCAGTTTCGTGCGCGCCGCGCCACGTGTGGGAGTGAGGAGGGAATCTCGATTCTTCGTTAGCGCGATCTGCTTTTAGATTGCGTATCGACTCGGACGAAGTATTCTAATTGAGTACTCGTTAGTGTAGGAGGTCTTCAAGGTTGTTTAGCGATCTGATTATTACGTGCATTTTGTTATGTATATATACGTGTATAACGTTTGTTTTATTTTTCTGGGTAATATTTCTAATAATTTTATTATAATAAAGTATTCTGAAAGATACTTTCTTTATTTTCATCACATTGTTCATGTTATATTAATTCGCTTTTATCTATTTTCAATTTAATTGTACTAAAAGTCAAGTAAATCAAGTAAACATATATTTTTTTTAATTTAATTTAATTTTCAATTAATTTTTGTTATAATATTCAATTTGCAGTGTCAATAAAACTAAAATTTATGACGTCCATATTTTACTCAACCATACGTCTACGCTCGACTCTTTTATATTCATCTATAAAATATTATGTGAAGCCATTTTTATTATGCATATCTAAAGAATTCGATTATTATGAAAAACATATTGAAGGAACAGCTTTTCACTATTCAAAAATTCATGGAGTCACACACGCTGAAACAATAACATATATAATTGAAAAATTCTGAACAATACTCACATCGATCCCTTAGCCACTGTCATGTTAAGATTCTGTAGGACATGGTTCGGGTTCTTTTTGCTGCCGTACGTCTTGAAGGCATGCCTCACACAGACGGCCTGCTGCCTGTTCCAGGCCTGACTGTTGAGGCCCGGAGTGACGAGGATAGGGTTGGGCGCGGTAACTGCGCCACCGCCGGATTCGGCGTCCACTTGCGCGTTCGGCTGCATCGTCGACGTCGAGACAGCACTAAGGTTGCTGAAGTGGTCCGGATCACCTGTGCCTGTTGCCGCGCCGTCGCTGTAACCAGAAAGATCGATTTTCATGGTGATATTTGTGACTATCGATTGGGGAAAAGATGCGATAAGGATTTCGGAGGTATAGGTCAATGGAAAAGTTCAATTGATGCGTGGTGAAATAAACTATAATATTGTGAAGTGGTTGAAAGGGGCTCGGTGCAACTGTCAGGTGAAATCCCCTATCGAGTTTTGATAATATCATTGTGAGGATAACGAGTTTGTTTGGACTTCTTATCCATGTTTGCTCCCAAAGAAGTTGATACTGAGAGACACTTTTGATCAAAGAAACATATTGATCGTGATTTTGAGTAAACTTGCATATACCACAATAAAGTCGTCAGACATTAACTGATAACTGACAGATCTGCAGATAACCTTTTAACTGGATTAGAAAGATTACAATTGATTTAACGATAATTATTATCTGGAAGAAACGTCAGCAAAAATGATACTTTGGTCCTCTTTCATCATCGATTTCGTGCACTCACTCTTACCAAACTCCTCCACAACATCCATTACTGTCCCATTCGCACCACCGTCGCTAACCATCACCGTCAACAATATCCACGCAACAATTCTCCCAATCAGCACCGGAACTTTTTCGCGAACCTCTCCCTTACATAATCCACCATCATCACAGCATCTCATCTTCTCCATCCCCGATCAGTTTATTCTACGAGAGACCGCGAGATCGATTATGGAAGCAGCCGGAGGTTCGTGTATATTATATACGAATATTGCGCGCAGCAGCAGCCCGCGCGCGTGCCCGATTGCGCAAGGGCCGTGCCGCGGCTTTCTTTTCCACCGGCGATGGCCGCCGTATGGCTGTCGCGTTGGGCAACAGGTCTTGTGGAAGGAGGGAACTCGCGGTATATATCCACACTCGGTGCACGTGCACTTTGATGGAGTGAGTGCGTGCGTGAGAAGGAGAGATAGATGAGTGAGAGGATGGAGACGGAGGTAGGAGATCAAGCGTGAAAAGGTTGATTGGTGTTGGATCGGAAGATGTTGAGGTTTTCTTGGGTTTGTCAATAAGTTTTTAATAAATTGTGGAAGTGAAGATTGTAGGTTTGAATCTAAATTTAACATCTTCATTTTCAGTAGTTTTATATGAACAAGTAGCAGGCATATGTCAGTATTGGAACAGGTCCACAACTTTATCCTATTCTTATTGTATAAAAATTCAAAATAGCGAGTTTTAAGGATATATAATTATCAAGCTAGATAACATCGAAAGGGGTTATAAAAATTAATTATTTTCACATGAACCTGCTTCTAAAAGTGTGTATAATGTTACGCAGTACTCATTTGATTTCTGTTCATTTAAAAGGTAAAATACGTTGAATCATAATTTACCATGTGTCTTTCCTTAATACCAGAAATTAATGTAATGTTTCACAAATACACGATATTGCAGACAAAATATTGCTGATAATACAGATGAATTTATTAAAAAGAAAAAAATTTCGAGAAAGCATGTCAAATTTTCGTTCCTGAAAGTATCTAATAGCTCTAATTACGTATAATATATCCTACCCAAACAAGTGTGAAACGCTCCATTTCTTATAAATCTATCCTAATCCCATTACAAGCACTGCGGTTTTCGATTATATCCGCGGTTTCTCGATCGCTTTGACCATCGGCAAGAAAATCGCCATTTTCCGTCGAAAAACTCCAGCTCCTTGACATTGCCGCCAACTTTCATCCCATTATCCTCCCGCGACGTACAAAACACACTAATCACACACGGCAAAAAGTTGTTTACACACTCTGAAAATTTCGTTCCCGATAATTGTACAAATTGATAAGAGCACGGGGGGACCATACGGGATTTTGAACTGTGAGAACTTTCGCTCGCCGGTCGCCTTGGCAGCCGTATGTGTGTATGCGCGCGCACATATGTGGAAACTTGGGCTTTAATTAAAGCGTGCCGAAGTGTTTCGTGGCTGCGCGCTCTCGACGATGTCAAAATCGCCGATGCCGAGTATGTATACCTGGGGATTTTGAAGAAAACCTTATGTGCGGTCATTACGGGTATTGTAATGAATTATAGGCTTTTGGGAGATGCGTTCGAAGAATTCTTGATTTAATGCTGTCAAAAAGTCTTTCAATGTTCTTTATATTAGACATTTTTATACGTCAACTATGAATTAGTATGTGCGAGAAATGATTTTGAATAAAGAAACATTTTCACGATTTAAATAATGACTAAGAATTGTTATATACAGCCTTTTTCTAGCTTACTTATAATTTCAGACACATATTTAAATATGTGATGTCAATACTATCTTATAACGATTTTTTTTCTAATAGTATCATATTTCTAAGCTTCTATTGAAAGAAAATTCTACAACGTAAAAATATACACAAGACACTCTGTCCTCGAAAAGAATCTTCAGTATGAAAAATAAATCTGATAAAAAAATCCCAGCGAAGCCAACATCACGTTTCCCCGCAAAATCACGAATCTCGAAGAGTTCAACAACTCGAGCATCGCTCACGCGCACGCACGCGCGCGTAACTTTCGATGATTTCGCTTTCGATATAATTGAAGCCAAGGTAAAAGTCTCGCACGTATATATAAAAGAGGCCAATTTGAGGAGAGCCGAAGATTTCCTGACGCGCTCCGCTACTCGTCCGTGACTTTTCCGGGTGCGGGTCGGATGAGACGCAAGTGGAGCGAGCCCTGAATTCTACGAGTGAGCTCGGGTGAACAAGTGAATCTTTATTTCGTGATATTGAAAGTAACTTTGTATTTTAAAAACTTGTGGTCAATAAGTTTTCATTCTTTGAAAGCATTCGATTGAGCTTTCCAGAATTTTTCTTCAAATTGTAAGATCGAGAAAGTATCAATACAAAGTTGCAACATTATTCATACATTAATTATTGGCAATACTGGAACTGGCAAAAAAAATCTGGCTAATTATTACTGCGGTTCAGTTGCTACGCTCACTATATTGAAAAACAAGGTGGACACTGTATCCTTGTATTGCTAACCAATCTGGACTAAAAACTTGAATAATCAACCACTTTACGATAGAATCTAGTTTGAATAATATATTCCATTCGAATTTGATTTAAAAAAAGTTAGCCTACCAATTAGGGTTGTTATTTCTTTGTTCTACCTTTAAAACAAATAATTGAGTAACCATCATTTGTTCATTTATTTAATCACTGCATTATTTCACGATGAAGCAACAAGCAAATGTTTATTTTGCTCCTCCCACTTATTAAAATTGTAATAGAAAATTTCTTAATCACGACGCACACACACACACGCCTTAACGAAGAACAATAACGGAATTTCACATTTGTTAATTTAACATATGAATCACGGCTACTGTAAAACACGACTAATAAAAGCCACTTTGCCCATATAGAACACACACACAACTACAATTTAGCAATTTCCAAGCGCAAAAATGCCCCGGCGGCGGCCGGCTTGCGTAAATTCAATTTTTATTACACTATTTTTTTGCACAACTCCGTAGCCGGCTTTCAAAACCTATATACCTCCGGCGCACACATGACCACACCACTTACCCAACCCCCACTACTACACTACAAGGCAACAATAGCCTTCTTCTTTTCGGAAAATTCACCGTCTAAAAATATAAAACCGATAAAACTGGCCGTAACGCGAAAGAAATCGAAATCTCCGTTCTCGGCGATTCCCAGAGGCGCGTATAATCGCCGTTACGATTGTTCCCTTTCACTCGCGCAGGCTGCGTGGTTTTTCCCAATCGCGGCGCGCACGTGAACTCAGGTTAATCGCGCCGCGAGTGGATTCTTGTAGCAGTAGTAGTATCGAATGTTTACGGGCCCTGTGAATGCTGATATAGCCCAGGCCTGCGTTGAGCAAGTGCGCTTGACGGCCGGTGCATATGTGGAATGAATCAGCGAGTGCGTATAACGGGGATATATTGTGTGCGGTAGTTGGTTGGGGAATAAATGTACGAGATTTTTTCGAGTCAAGTTAAGGTTGGAGGAAGTATGCGAATTATGTTAATTGATGGATGCTGATTGGATCCTTGGCTAAATAAGATATATTCAGTCGTTTGATTATGATTTAATAAGAAGATTACTGTCCTTCGTTCGAAGAAAGATTCAACTTTTTATATATGCGTGGAAGATAAATTTCCGTATTTCTGGGTTTTCTCAAAGCAGATGATAATTCATGAATAAGAATCGTTAAAAAATAAATTTTAAATATAGAATTTCTTGTAATCATTTTCATAGTTGTCGTTTCCGTGCTATAAAATACTCATAAAGCAAAAGGCACATAAATATGGATATATCGAAGAAGAAATATTATAATCCGCGTATATTATATTAGGAGAACGGCGCATTGAATTGGAAAATACGATTACAAATAATACACTTTAAATATAATACAATTGTAAATAATCCTTTCTATCTAATAATGCGATCAAAGAGTACCTGATAATCTGAAAAACTTTTCTCAAAGAATGCTTCCGTCGACCATTGATTTTCAAAACCCATGCGCTTACAACAAACCGCACACCCACACATGTACGCACCCCTCCACACACCCGTAATTCATTTGTCAATCATCATCAATGCCTCGCGCAACTCACTCGCGAATCCCCACAGCTCGCGCGCACGTTTCTTATATGTGTACATCGGGAAAAGTTGTTGCGTTGCAAAAGAAAACCGAAGGCCGATCCGGGGCTCATCCTCTATATAACTCGCGTTTGTCACACGTTCACGCGTGGAGAACGATGAGAGGGAGACAGTCGCGCACGACCTTGGCGACGAAAAATATTCGACCGTGGCCCGAAAAAGAAAAACGTTGTACATACGGTCTTACGGCAGCCACCTGCGAAACGCGCTTGCGCAAGTGTGTAGCTCCCGTTTCGCCGCGGCGCGCGGATTATTTTGGAATGTTAAAGGAGCTTGCGCCAGGATATATGTTGTGTGTGTATATATATATAGAAGGTGCAACGTTGGCAGCGCTGCAAGCGAACTGACCCAGAACCGAGCGGTGGTTACGGTGACAGGCCGAGTGTGAATTTGGCGAGTGTCGTAAGGTGTGACACGTGCGGACGCGTATTATGAGGGTTGGAGGAGTTAAAAGCCGGAACTTTTCGAGGAGACGGGTTTGACTGAATTGTTGGGAGATTTAAGAGGTTTATGCTTTGCTGTTTCTAGAAACAGCTTTTTTTTACAGAAATTTCGAAATGATTTTTAATGTCTTCAGTATGTTAATACTTTTTAAATAATGTAGGTTGGAATTTCATTTCGAATGGAATGGTTTCGAAAACATCGTTATTTTCATCAACATTTTAGTCTGAAAAAATTCAAAAAATTTTCAAAATTAATCACGTATTTTAAATCAATTTAAGCAAGTTTAAAAGGATCATTAAAAATGATATTAGTCAATGATACCGGTTTTACAAAAGTTAACAGGTACGCGGAAAACTTTTTTCGATTTAAATACTATTGACAAAATAAAATTCAACGAACGTGACACTAGTACCGTCCTCAGTTGTTACTGATGTTACTGAAGAGAATGCAATCAATTGTTTTTATATCACATACAAAACTTATTACTGATCAACAATAATACAACCGTTTAGAATGAGATTCATCGAAATTTTCTTTTTTGTTGCTACGTTTGTAAATTGCTTATGCATCGTCACCGTATATTATTGAAGGACACTTTTTATCGCGACAGGATATTCGCAATAAATACGCGGTCACATTCAGTAACAGCGTGTACTGCTCGTATCAAACGTCGATATTTATGTGCCACTTCAACAGTAGAAATTTACTGTGCGTAGTTTAAAAAAATTTACGAGTGTAGGAGTATATAATGCAGGTTACTTCTGTTTACGGCCACCGACGAACTTTGCCGAAATATACGAGCAAAGGGTGTGATTGATTTAGTATATGCAGCATATAAAAGAGTAGTTAAATGTTTTGTGAAGTGAAAGGAATGGTTTTCTGTACTGTAAGGGATGCCATGACTTTTACAAACCCTTTATTATTTGAATACAATTTTTTTTTCTTCTTTATGGACGATTTTGATTGCTTCAGAATAACTTGAACTATATAGTGCATGGTAAAAACCATCGATAAATATTTATAACTGGAGAAAAAGATAATAGAAAAATACTTAAATAAAAGTAAGTAATTAAATACTGGTATTTAATACCACTACGTCCAAATGAATGTCAAAAACTTTATGAAATTTGTAAAAATATTTCATTTTACATAATTATTTTATTAATCTATACCTTTATTTATAACTTGTCACACAATAATGTTAATAATAATAGCGTTTTAAAGTACATCCAAAAACGAACCAAAACGAAGAAAAAATCAATCATAAAACCCCCCAAAAAATCTTACTGTGTTAAATTAATAATTCGTCAAACCTCTTCCCTCCCAAGTAATCCGAACCCATGCGCTCGTTTTCCCGCAAGCGACTCGAGCGCGCGCGCAGGTGAAATCGAGAGTACACACCGCGAGGAGAGAGTCAGATGCATCGCACAGACACACACGTGAGGTAATAGCGCACGTGCGGCGCGCGAACTTTGATCCCGGCGCGGGTCGTGGGATTCCCCGGATTCTGATGCACGTGGGAGGATGATGAGAGAGGGTTTTCGTGTTAAACCGTGGAATTCGGCGATTGTTTTTTTTCTGGTCTATTGTGCCGCTGCACAGGTGTGTAATACGATACGCGAGTAAGTTGTATATAGTTTATTAAGTATAGGTTGCGCTATGCGTATAAGTGAGATAAGGATGAGTGGTTTATGCGCACGCGCAGTAGAGACTTTTCTAAGGATGTTGGCGAGGAAATTTTTTTTTTTTAATTAAACGTATACGTAGAGAAACTTTCGTTTTCGTAACGTATACGAGGCTCCAGGCGCGTACTTTGTAAAGGATATTAATTAAAAAGAGGGTTATGTTGCATTGGGGATTAAACGTGGAAACGTACATATATATGTGTAAGCAGATATATAAGGCGAAT
>JAPYZO010001864.1:0-19588 GCA_030522905.1 Torymus flavipes
TCTCTCTCTCTCTGGACTCGGAAAATGCTGGAATCGCGAATGTGTGCATGTGCGAAGAAATAAAGGAGCCGGGGTGTGCTTTTCGTTAATGAGATTCCATTGGCGGATCTTTCGCTGGATTGCTGGGCAAACTAATTTTTTTTCTGCACCCTCGGAGTTTACGGGGATTTTCCGAATTCAAACGCGCGCTGTTGTTGGCTGCTTTTGTGCGCGAGTTTAAATCGATCCGATTATATAATTTGGAACGGTTCGTTGTTTCGTTTTATGCATTCGGCAGCGACGTTTGTGAATGCGCTGATTATGTAAATACACGCGGTTTACAGAAATTTGAGTTTATTTTTCGAGCGAAGAAATCGCGGTTTCATTAAACCTTTGGTAAACAACAACGGTATTGTATGGCTGTTTGAGCTTCTCACGAATTCTATGCATTTTTAAGTATGACATACCAGCTTTAAGCATAGGAGTCTGGTGAAAAGCAGTGAAAAGAAATCACTTCATGTACGAATTAGGCAAGTGATGTTTGGGTATGAAACGGAGCGTCGAGAAAATTAAACGAATGAAATTCTTTACGAGCGCGTCACCACGGCGAAGCGAATGCCGGAGCTAGTCGAGTTTCATTGGGCGGGTAAGCGCGCGTGTGCCGGGGAAAGTATTGTCGAACGGTATGTCAAAGATAGACGAAAGAGCGCGGATGCGGTGTAAAAAGGAGGAAAAAATTGTAATTACGGAGCGCGGTGGTGTGCGTGTGAATGGTACTGTACTCAGACGCGACTTTTGACGACGCGCGTTCGCTTTTGCACCGATGTACAAATGGTTCTTAATTATGTTTTTGTCGTGTCTTTAAGTGCTTAGAATATTTGTTCTTATACGATTTTTTCCTTAGATGATATTTGAGATTATAGAATGTTTTACGCAAGATTTTTTTTAATTAAAGTAGTTTTAAAGTGCATTTAATTGTAAAGAAATGAGGCATATATTCTTGTCGCAATGTTTCTTTATTTTTTTTTAATTTATATCGGGAAAAATATTTATTGATAAAAGTAATGATTACTTTAGCTTAACTTATTAGAATCAATATGCATGTATGGAGAAACGATATATTACGTTTGGGGAAGCTAAGAGCCAATGCTTTGACAGTGGCTTTTAATGAAGTATTAATGTTTTTCAATTAGCTTACCTGTGTACGTGTGAGATTAATAGTCCTTTGATGATATACTCGTTCCTTTGTTGTATTTTAAAGGTGAAAAATAGTACCTTCATTATTATTTTAAAGATACGGATAGTGTTAAAAATAAATCAATTTCGATAATAAATTAAAATAAAAATACATTTTAATCATTTATTGCAACCAATGAGTAATGTTATAAAAATAAAATCAATTAACTCTCTATAAATGAGAAAAGACAATGAATATAAAATGAAAATATTATAAACTGAATGAAGGATTCAGGACGGGAATCGACAGCCACACATAGAAAGAACAACGCAGTCGCTTTTCACTTTCCATACCAACACGTTTATTTCATAATACGATGACGTATGTATATATAGATCTATTATTATTGTAAATACACGTATATGGTCGTCGGTTTTTCTTCCGCATTGTCATTATTGGAGTTAGGCGCGCCACATGCGCTCCTCGCTCCTCACCTCCTCTCGCCTCGTTTCTTAAAATTGTAAAACCGGCCGCACAGTTGCCGGGCTTTAATTTTATATCTTTTTTTCTTCTTCCTCACTCCCTTGCGCTCCTTTTATAATATTGTACAACGAGACGGTCGCCCCTAACATACACACACGTGCGGACGCATAATACGCGCGAGTCATGTGTGTGCGTGCGGGGGACGAGCCATCGATAAAATTCGACGCGCCTGGTTCAAGCACGCAAAAACACGGATAAAACGGTGAATTCGTGTAACATTAGGAATTTCGAAATACTCTTCTCGCGCTCTCTTTCTCTCCTGTCCTCTGTTCGTTCCACCTCTTCCTCACTTAAATAACCATCCACGTTTATACTTCGTTTAATAACATTATACAATTCTCGAACGTATATGCGCGGTCTCTTTTCGTTACTCTCTTTCTCGCATTTACTTTTTTTTTTATTATTTATTCATCTCAAAAAAGGAAAATATCGCAACGATATGACAACGTCGATAAACAAATTTCATTTTCATATTTTCGCATTTTTTTTCTCTCTCTCACTCGCACTTTCGCACTCTTTGTCACACTCTTCCTCTCGTTCTCTCACGCACACACGCACGCACGCGCGTATTTTTTCGTTGGCTGACACTTTTCACTTTGACATTTTGTATCTTCCTCGGGTGCCCTCCTCGCAATAAATAAAAATCGAGACGCGCGAGACTGCGAATTTGTCGGTTGAAATAAAACGTTTGGAAAAAAGCACGCACACGCCAGCGTGCGTGCGTAGATGTGCAGAAAGGGAGATAAAGGGAGCGAATGAGAGAGACAAAAAATCGGGCGAAAAAGGGTCAGGGAGGGAGAGGAATTGGCCCACTCGGCGAAAATTCGCGTACACCCAGGGTGGCGCCGGTGGTTGGTGGTAGTCCCCCTCCCGAAAATATTCGACCGACGTCGTTTCGCGGTGGCGCGCAAAATCCGCAAATCGTTAACGAGGCGCGTGCTTAAAATACCTGAAAACGGTCGTCGCGGCTGGACCGCAGAGGTGGCGCAAATGGCATAAAAAAGCAGCTGTCGAGGAGAAAAAAGAAAGAATGGGGTGACGGGTGAAAAAAATTCAGCGCGCGCGTGAAACAGTTTGGAAAATCGACGGGTGAGGAGGGAAAGGGAGGAAGATATAAAAGTGTCAAGCGAAATCGATGTTTTGAGCGAACACCTCCTGTGCTTCGCTGTATAACCGTCGTCTTCTCTCCTGTCTATGTATATCATTCGGAATTCACGCAGAAATCTTTTTCTCTCTCTCGCACACATACACACTCGCTCGTATTTAATTCGAAATATACAATGATCACGAACATACATACAGAAGAAAGACATATATTTTTTCTTTTTATTCGTCTTGTGTTGTATTTACGCACTCGAATTTCGCATATCATTCGCAATGATTAATCACGACGTCGCTTTGTATTGTATTATCCTTCCCGTTCTCCGACCTTACCTAACTATTTCGTGTACTTCTCGCGCAATTTCCTTTTCGTATATATAATATTATACATATAATTTTTTTGTTTCTTAATTATTTCTTCATAAATTCTTCTTAACGCACTTTGGAAAAATATGTATGCTGTACAATGGATTATTTTACAAGATATATTATATAGCTCGAAAGAGTCATAGATCGCTGGGTCAAAAGGGTTGAGGATAACGACGTGTAATACCGCTTTCTTTCATTTTTATAGTCTTTTATGTCATCGTTCCTCATAATGGAAAACTTGCATGTACCTCTTTTTTCATCATAGCAATTTCTTCTTTTTTTTTTATTCAACAAGATCATTTTTCTGCTATATTAAAAAAATAATTAATTCAGATTCACGATACCCAAACCAAAGTCTGCTTCTCATCGTTGACAGGAAACAAAAAAGAAGAACTTTCGCACTCAAAGTAACGGTATAATAATATATTTACAAGACTCGCGCGTATGTGTGCATATACATTATGGAAATCGTCAATAAATCCAATAGACATCGAATAGAATAATATACGCAATTTGTACTGAAAAAATTGTCCTCAATTCCACGAAGTACAGAGTTTCATTATTTTTCTTTATTCTTCTTTTATTCATGCCCGAAGCAAGACATCACGAATACTCGAGATTCGCATTTATATAGAAAAAATTTTTCAAAGTACGAAGTTATAATAATAATAATCTCGTAACTCTCTTAATAGCAAATGGTATTTTATTATTCCTCTCGAATGAAACTTTAATAACGACGATAATCGATAATCATCCTTCAAATGAATTCTCTCTTTGAATTTCGAAGGCGAGCGCCATCGTATATAAAATCGTATAACTACTGGAATACTTTAAACGTCGGCTCCACCTTCGCCTCTCCACCTTCATCTTCCTCCGCCCTCTTTCCACGTTTTTTCCTTCTCTTTTTTTTACGGAGAGCCCTTCTCGTGTGCACGGTAACTAGAGAGTACGGTGCGCGTTATACTTACGGCGTAACTAGAATTCCTCACGCAAGTTCTCCATTCGCCGCGGTCATGCGCGCGCGCACGAAGGGGGGCAGCAGCATATATATGTATAGCACACACTCTTGCGCTCACGAAAAAGCAGCTCTCCTCCTCTCTGCGAGCGCGCGCACGTGCGAGATTAAAGAGAAGGAGAGAGAGTGTAAGTATATCTACATCTCTCTCTCTCTCTCTTTTCCTCTTCTTACCGCGAATATATACCCCCAATCTCTCTATCTCATCGTTACAAGATTATTATCGCCTATAGAACTCGTCGTCTCCTTTGTATCTTAATATCTCTCTCTTATATATGCCTTCTCTCGCGCGCGTGTCGCGAAAAAATTGTTATTTACAAGTATTTACAGACGCGTACTCTTACGCTCTATCTCTCTTTCTCTCTTTCGCGAGGGGGTATAATATTTATATATGTATGTATAACGTCCGCACGCGCGCGCACACTCTTTACATTATTCGTTTAGTTCCCGTGTTCGCTTGCGCGTTCATCTCTCCTCCTATACGCGCGCGAGCGGCTATATGTAACAAACTCTCTTGACACATCGCGCTGGCTGTATAAATGGAGTGCGGGGGGCGGGACAGTCGTCGTCGTCGTCGTTGGGGGGCAGCTGTTCCGAGTCTAATTAAACGGCGCTAATGTTCAAATAAAAAAGCCCGGGGGCCTCGTATACGCGCACACACACAGCACATTCGTACGCATTATACACGTGTTTGTTGCTCGTTCGGCGAGTTGTTTTGCCGTGTTTTTTTTTGTCCGCCCAATGCGATTTGTAACGCGGATGTAGAGACTTTCGCGTTTGTTATATATACCAAACACGTAACCTTTCTAAATTGTCGGGGCATTCGAATGAGCGCGCTTCATGTACCGGCGGTCGACATCGATCCTCCCTGTGCGCGCTATGCGTGAATTTACAGCGGTGCTCTGCTGTAGGAACTGCACATCGGGAATTTAGAAAGATTAAGCGCGTATATGTATATTGTGTGTGTGATGAACGAGGCCGATCGCGGATCGGTTGTTGTTATTCGCGAAGAGACGCCGAGCGGGGCTTTATGAAGAGTAGGCACGAGTCAGCTGTCGGCTTACGAAACTAAAAGGTTTTGTATACTTGTAACACGTTTGTAATTATAATTATAAGGTAGGCGTTATGCGAATTAGTCAATTAGTTAGTGTGTAATAGTATAGCAGGCGACGCGGAAATCATTAGTATAAAAAGATTAGAAAACTATATACGATAAGTACGGAATTAATTACAGAAAAATAATTTATACAAGGTTAATTTATATATATAATTATACATTATATATAATATATATATATACTGGCACGAGATTAATCAATCAATGGTATAACGTTGACGCCGCGATATGCGATCGCGTGTGTCGCAATATAGCGTCTCGACCCTTCCTGTCCTTTGGAAGGTTCGCTCGCGGTATGTTTCTTAACTTACGAAATCTATAATCGTCGCGTAATAACTTTCGCTTTTGTACGCGTGAGAGCAAACGAGTGATTACACCTCGAGCGCGTGCGAACCGCTGCGGAATCGAGGGAAAAAGGAAAGGTCGTGTGTCGACGCACGTGAAAAGAAATAAAAAATAACAAAAAGGAAGAAGCGAAACCCGGTAGAGTTGTCGAGTGCACAGCTGCACCGATATACGCATGTATATGTATATAGAAGAATCGAATAAAAGCGCAGCGGCAATTTCATCATTCATTCTACCTACCGATTATCTCTCTCTTCGTTTAGCATCGTTGCGGTCTGCGTTCGCTGGCGGAAATCTCGAAGTGACGCGTCGATGAGTTTCTCTCTTTCTCTAACTTCTTTTTTTACAAGTAAACTATATAGTGTCTGTTAATTACGATAAATTATAACGAAAATTTGTTCCTCTCGGCATAATTGTCAATTTCGAAAGCTGTTTGTTGATTTTTTTAACAAGAAAAGTTCGTTTATTAAAAAATTACTATAATATATGTACAAACGTCTCGTATATATATGTATATGTTACACAATATACAGTAGGTATACCTCTAAAATGCTTATATAAGAAAGTAAATAAAGTATTAGAAAAAAAAAAATCGATCCGAAGAGAGAGTTATATACGGCCAATAATAATAATCGGCCCTCAGCGAAGGCTCACCTCGAGAGACACATATCCAGACAGTCCGCACTTAACCGCACCAAACAACGCGCGACATCACGCAGACGCACTCTCGCAAGATTGCCGCCGGCTTAGGCCACGCTCCAAATATCTCCAGCTCCATCAGCATCAAATGCTCGCCGGCAAATAGACCGGGGCTGCTGCTCCTCCTCCTCCTCCTCGGGCATCAGGGGGGGTGATCAGGCGGCTGCAGCGGGGCTAATTTCGAGGTTCGACGCGTTCGGCAATCAGACGTAGTACTCGTTGACGTTGAGCGCGTCGGTCTCCCGCCCCTATACGCAGCTCTCCTGGCTCGATATCAGGGGCGTGCGCACCGTCACCACCTCCCGCGGATGATGCTGCTGCTGTTGTCCAGCCGCCAGCAACGCGGCCTGTTTCAGCTGCAGCGAGTCCTGCATTATATTAACGGGCGGCAGGGGACTGTTAGCCCCGTTGCCGGCCGGCGAGGTAAGCTGATCGATCTTGGGCGGCCGGGCGTTGTGATCGATGCAGGCGTAGACCGTCGCCTCCTTGGCGTAAGCTGGCGGCTTGCCGCCGACGATGACTCCGCTGCCGCTGCCAGGACTGGCCGAGCTGAAGCCCGCGAGGCTCGAGAGGCCGCCGATACTGGCGAGCTTAGCGTCCGTGCCTGCGGCCGTGGTCAGCGTCGAGGGCCGCGCCAGGCACAGCTCCGCGTACGTCACCTCGCCACTCAGCTGCGAACAGATAGCACAACGCAAATGGCGTTAGACAAGCCCCCTCTCCTTGATGAATATATCGTCCTCGTCCGCGGGGATATAGGAGTGATAGGGGGAGGGAGAGAGATCTCTATACGGCTAATTGCCGTAGATGGACTTACGGGCCGGACGTAGCAGAGCGACCGGATGGTATGAGCTTGCGGCCCGAGGGGCGATAGCTGTGGGAGAGGGCGGCTAGGACGAGCCCTTGATTTAATAGGCGGGCTATAATTATGGATATTTTGAGGCTTGATGCGCTCGAGTTAATAAGGCAGTAAACATGTCAGGGCTGACCGAGAGCCGCGGCCCTGTTTGGTCGTTGAGTTATATACGATTATGTGATAGTTTTGAATGTGTGTGGTGAATTTTGAGGGTGATAAAATGGTTTTTAATGGAGGAGTGGTGAAAAATTGTTGGTGGTTTATTTTTGCCCCAGTTTTGGACGGGATAGTGTAGTGGATGCGCATCGTATGTAAATAGAAACTCGAGTGTCGTAAAAAGAAAGTATTCTAAAAATACCTTATGAATAACCAGAAAGACGCTTTCATTATATGTACGCACGTGCGTGCTTCGTCGACGTTTTCAAAACAGCTACGGGCACACGCAATTTTCTGCGAAACAATTTCGCGCTATTACTTAGAGAGGGATGACTTAGAGATTACTTACAGTTCGACTTATTACATTTGCGGTGTCGATGGAGAGGGTGTAAATATGGTATACCTAATGTGAGTTGCAACAGAGTAATTTCGCGGCAGGGCCATCAAAATAATGGAAAAGTGCTCGTGTTTAATAAAAACGAGGCGCCGTTAAAAAATTACTTTCTAACTCGCTCTCTCTCTCCATAATGCACTCGCGCCCACCGGAAAACGAAAGAATATAAACGGGGCCGCTTGTTATACACAGTTTGAAATTACCATTCAGCCGCTCTCCGCGATAAGGACGCGCGTCAAACTTTCGTCGTCTTTGAACGAAATTCCGCTTATTACGGCTCACCCTCTCTCTCTCTCTCGATATTTTTCGCTCGACTCGAAAACTTCCATTTACGGCGTGTACACTCGACTCGTGCGGGGGCTTAGACTATGCATTTTTGGGGCGAATTCACCGCGGGAAAATGTCCCGGGGCGCTGCTGCTCCTGCATTTTGCACAAGAGAATCGAATGAAGAAGAAGAAGAAGAAGAAGTAGCAGCGCGAGTTAGAAGAACAGGGCTAAGCGCGCGAGTATAAGAGAGACTGTGTACGAAAGTTTTTACTCGCCACGTAACTCTGCCCTGAGCTGCTTCTTCTTCTTCCTACGCTACTTAACCGCGAAATTTCCGCGCTGTAGAGAGAGAGAACGCCGTCGGCGATAAATTGGACACGATGAAATGCTAAGCAAAGTTTCCGCCCGAGCGCGCGGGGATGAGCGACGACGACGACGCGCGCTCGCGCAGCTGCATTCCGCGGGAGAATGAGAAAGAGTATAGAAGAAAGTGACACGCGCGAAAGAAGCGGGATAAGACATTTCTCTCCCTCCCAGGAAAGTAAGTAAGTAAGTGGCTCGCGCGTGGGAGAGAGTTTATATCGTATGGACCGAGGGAAATCCGGGACGAAGACGGACAGGCGAAAGCCGGCCAAATCTTCGGGAAATGTATACAGAGTTGAGTGGCGGTGAGAGAGGAGCAAGGAGAGACTTTCTCAGCTGAGAGACAGCCGCGGAATCTTGCGCGGAAAGAAAGAAAGGGTATGCGGTGGCGAAACTTCCAGCCCTCGCCCCTCTTGGCCGCGCAAAAAGAGACACGAAGAAGCGGCGTTTCCGCAAATGCAATTCCCCTCTTTTCTCCACTTAGTGCCAAATGAGCTCCGCCGGGAGCTTGAAAGAAGAAGAGAGAGGGAGGCCATTCGCCTTACGAAGTTTCGGAATCGGTTGCGTGCCGCTGAGTTCTGTAGTAGTGCGCACGGAGAGAAAGGAAAACAGTCGTTCGTATTAAATTTAGGTGAATCGAGAGAGGAGAGCGTTAAGAAGTAACGTCCGGGTCAATTTCGCGGGCACTTCGAAACTCTGTTCTACTCCCTTTCAGCCGGTGATTCGATTTTGCCGCGGGGAAAAATTCCGCTGTAGCTTGGCCATTAGATCGTTATTAAAGCGGTAGTTTATTTTTTTCTTTTTTTAAAATTATCTTTTAGAATTTACTATCAATTGAGAAGTTTAATTATACGCTGTATTTTTCAGAATTCGAGGTAGAAATTTCGCGAGCAGTCGTAAAATTTTAAAAATATTTCATATAAAAGTACCGTGGAAAGGGTTTTGACTATTTTACAGAGGTATGTGACAGCTTTTTGAATGTACCGCTTTCGGTGTGTGTCCAGTCGAGCAACTTTTCAAACTTCGACCTTCAATAACGTATGGGGCGCGTGCGCGTGTTATACGCTCGGATTTATTTCTATCGAATAGCTATATAATAGACATCCGTATGAGTTATATTTATTGCTTTAATCTATCAAAAAAACGCAATACAGTTTCAGCTTTTCTCGATAGCACGCGAATTCCCTCGGGGCCATATTGATATTTTATGGCTTAAGTTTAAAAAAGAATACTTTTAATAGTTATATTAAAACAATCGCCATTATTGTAACGTTCTCAAATAAATATCACGAAAAATTGTTTTTCACGAAAAAAAATACTGATTCGCAGAAGAAATATATTACATTAATTTCGTCCCAACGTAAAAATGCAATTTAACGCTTTATTTGCCGATTATATTTCCCGAGAAATTCAGGTTAAAGTAATTGCAGATAAAATTTTCGAAATACCGTTTCCACTTTTCAGATAAAAGTTTGATCAGATACAGCAATTAATTGTACCTCCATTTTTCAAAAACTTACATATACATTTTCCAATTTCGAAACGAAGTATTCGCGAATTCTACATACCGTCTGCAAATATACCAAAAAATTCCGTTGCAACTCGGTTTCAAAATTAATTTCACATTTACACCATTATCGCGGCCATAATCCTTTAATTGTATTAACGAGAACTAATTAGCTCACAATATATATAGGGAGGGTCGGGAGCCGCACCGACAACTCAAACGTCAGTCATCAACAATGCAATTTAATAATAACGAAATCGAACGACGGCCGCTTGTATAATACGCGATTATTCCGGGGGCTTACACCAGCTCGCCAGGAAAATACACTGTGGGGCTTTAACTAATTGCGTCTCTCTCCCCCACGCTTTCTCTAATTTCTATTTATGCGTGGCTTTTTTCCGGGGCGAACTAATTAGCGCGCGGGGGCGCCTATTCAGACCGCGCGCGCGTATATATACACGTGCGAGACTGGATTATTCAGGTCTCTTTCTTAAGTCGCCGGAAGAAAATGTGCCGCGCGTGGGGTTAAGTTTTTCCAGCGGCGGCGGCGGTCGCGCGCGTCATTAAGCGGAAATCGATACTCGGGGTGCGACGGCGGCTCTTCGAAATCCACGCGGGCTTAAAATTTCAAGTGTCGACGGTTGAGGCTTTGCGCGCGTTTAGCCGCCAGGCGCGCAGCCGGGGAAATAATTGTCGACGCGTCGAACGATTAGAGGTGAAATCTGGAGAGATTGAGGATTTCATTGATGTTATTGAATTCCGCGGTGGACGTTTTCCCTCGCGCATTGCGCGTTTGGAAATTCCGTCTCGTAATATAATATTTTACTTTACACTGCTATCTTTATTTACCTTTGTGTGCGTTTTATAACCCGTTTGATATTTAGATATTAAGCGTTATTTATATCCGTGAAATATTTTATTTCATTTTTCAATAAAATTATTCCAAAAGAACCGCGCGGATTTAATGTTTTTAAAAATATCGCTCGCTCGCTCGTTCGCTCGGTCACGTATATAACGAGGATCGAGTTACTGTCACACACGTCATATAATGCAAAATATCACGTCACTTTGCTGACAATGTTTGCTCAGATTTGTAAATGAACCTCTTGAGTGTGAATTACGTGTATTTGCGTCATCAGCTAGGTGGCTTCGAAATGTGGGTAACCTGCGCCCGCGTATATTCGTAGCAGCGAAATTCACTGAAAAGCTTACGTTACACAGAATCGAGCTAATTTTACTCGTTACGAATATATGATTTGTGATGATATGAATGTTTACAAAATTATGGATAATTAGGTATGAATAAATTACTGTAACAATATGTAAATGTTATTAATTCGAGCTTTTATCAACCGTCATTTTGATTTTGTTTCCTCATCCAATCAACATACATGGGAACCGACGAATTAGGGCTGCACGATATAAGCAAGATTAATCTTGATCTTGTATTGCCTCAATATTCAAGACAATAGTCGATACAATATTCATATACAGTTTTCGATACAATATGAAGATTTTGGTGTCAAGAACGTAAAGAATACTGTCTTGAAAAAAAATTAACATTTTAATAATTTATCGAAATAATCATAATTCAATAAACTTCGGAGTTGCTGACGACCATCTACTAACGAGATGTTCCAGTGATAAAGGTTGGCGTGTAGTCGGCGACGCGTTCCTATTACCCTCGGGTCGACCTACTTTAGTACGTGAAGCTACAGGGAAAGAGTGCGCCGCCTAGCGGCAGCGCATTAACTAACCTCTGATCGGCAGCACATATATGGCGAGAAAAATAAAAAAATTTTCAAGAATTTGCAAGATTGAGACAATAATTAAAGAAATATTGTATTGTTTCGCTTTCGTGCAGCCCTAGAACGCATTCGCCAAAATAATTATACCATTCCGAATTAACGAGGTTAAAAGCAAACACGCATTTAGACAGAGCACTAGCTAACGAGCCGGGCGAATCATTTTTCCTCAAATCCTCTTCAACCTGCATTCCAGCGTTCTAATTGCAACGCCTCCTCCCCACACTATATATACCACTACTTATGCGCTCTCGCCGTATAATCCCCGGGTGTTGCGATCCTAGCTCGCGTCGCGGTACACAGCTCCTTTTTTTCCTCTCCTTTTAAAAGATCCAACAATGGCACAAGCGCGACGAAAACAATCTCTTTTCCCGTGCCAGGGCAATTGGCATCAACGCTGGTGCCCAAGTCTCTCGCTCGCCGGCAATTGCTCCCCCGTATTAACCGAAAAAGAATTATATATGCGCGTGCGCGCTCCACGCGGCATAATCCGTATAATTAGCCAGCGGCGAATTTTTTTTCCTTCGCGTATATACGGAAAATTGCTCGCTACGAGGTATAGAGACGCGCGCCAAACGTTTATGCGCATAGCTGCGGGTATACGTACATATATACATATAGGTATATCCACACACATATATACATACTTAAACTCGTTTCGCCGGGCTAAATTAACGCGATTTGTTAAAGCATGGAAACGCGAACGCGCTCGCTCGCGAGAGGGTCTCTCGGATGTTTCGGGGCTTTGTTGTGGAACTAATTAACTGAAAGTTCGCGAGAGCCAGTGTGTATGTGAATGTGTGTGTGTGTGCAGAGTCTTCGTCGAAGCCGAGAGCCTCGATCGATGCGCATCCACTTTGGCCAGGTGAATGGGTGGGAGGTGAGGGGAGGGATGAGGGGGTTGCAAAACTTACCGGCAGCGTGGGATAATTGTTGTAGTCGTTGTGCGAGTAGGTCGGCAGATGATTCGCCTGCTGAGACGAGGGGGGCAGCGACGTCGTCGACAGGCCGTCCGGCGTGCTCTGCACCGCCAGCGGCGTGCCCGCCGTCGACCCCGTCAGCTGGTAGTCCGAGTCTGGAAATAAAAGAATACAGAACATATATAATTGCTTTTTTGTTAATTTTGGAAAAGAATCGTCCTTTTGCTGCAACTCTTTGTGCCTCGAGGACGAGAAAAATATTTCATTATTAATATTTACTGCGGCACGTATATGAGAGCTGGGAAAAATATTTAAAATTTTCTCGCATCAAAGGGGCCGGCTATACGAGCGGTTAGTCAATGTCCCAACTTTTTGCCTAAAAGTACATAAATAGTTTCTTCTCTAGGACGCGCTTCATCAAAGTTTTAGATCGCGTGGTAAATGACTTTAGGGTTTTTCACCACCCCCACGCGGCCGCCGCCGCCGTGTAATTTTGCGCCGGGGAGTAACTTTGCGCGCGCAGCAGACAACCACACGAGTACGCCGCGCCACTGCTGCTGCATTTTCGAAAGTTCCATCCCCCCATTGACATAGTTCGAGCGCTGCAGGCTCGCGCTAAAAAATTTTAATTTACATAGGTTTTGTGTCCTACCTAGCGCCGCTGCTGCCTCAAAATTTTGATGAAGCTTTTATACAACGGTGCGTGCTGTGGTGGTAGCCCTGCATAGGCCGATTTCTACAATTTTAATCAACGACCGTTTCGCGACGCAGCGCAAAATAATTGCAAAGCAAAGGCTAAGAGGATTAAAATGTTTAATAAATTTGCAAGAATATAGTAGTGACCCCCGCGTGGTGTGCCGGCGAAATTTTCATAATTAAAAACGGAATTAGCTTGTTTCGCCCTTTTTTCTCTCTTTCTCTCGTGCGTTCTTATTGCAGAAAAGGAATTTATTCCAGCAATTGTCTCGGATTATGCAGAATTCGGTTTTAGGTCATGTATTAATTTTACACGCGGCATTATGTATGCAAGATAATCGATTAAGTGCCAAATCGTGTACCCGATCAGACATTGAATGACCCCGCATTAGTATATCTGGTAAATTATAAATCGAAATATAATTTCTCCTATCTTATGCGACAGCTTTTCATAAAAATTTTGTAAACTGCTTGCGGATTAAAATGAAATTTTCAAACAACGATAACCACTCACCTTTATTCGTGGGCACGACATCGGGATTCCGATCATCCGCGTCGTAGAGATCCTCAGAGCTCGGTGCCGTGGCCTTTTTCAGCGGCAGATCGCCGGGTCGCTGAGCTCGCCTGTCGCTCCGCACCTTCAGGGCGAGCAGTATCGTGACCGTGCAGAGGAGCAGGGCCGCGACGACGCCGATGAGGATGCCGAGGAGGGGCGTGATCTCGAAAGGCACGGGAGTTCCTGTGAACAGTACGCGCACTGCGCTCAAGGCGTGTGTGCGATTACTTCAATGAGACACGCACCGATGATTCGCATGTGTGTGCGGGGGTGGATTCGCGAAAGTGCCGGGGTTGTTCCTTTTTAACGAATTTAGTTAATTTTGTTTCAAAAGGTTTGTAAGTACAAATGTTGTGCGGTTTAATAAAGGGGAGGTCGGGGATTTATCGCGAATTATATAGGGGGTATAGATTATTGTGAAATGTCGAGACTAATGGGAAATGTATAATTAGTAATAATTAATGGCTTATTAGTAATCGCTTTCGCACGGGGGTATAGGCTGCATGAATAATTTGCGATTCTATAAATGTAACATGGAATCGTGGAATTCTTACGTATATATATTTTTTATTTAAATAAACTTGATATTCCAATAAAAGATACTTAATGCCATGAAATATATATGCGCGCACTTAATTTTCTATCCAACGAATTTTATAAAGCAGATATCCTCTCCTTAATCCATAAATTCTTCGACCGATAAAAAGCATAAAACTTTTAATACTTCAATTACTTTAAAAACGACTCAAGATCAACCTTTCCCCGATAACAAACGATCTCCAAACGACGCCCACCTCTCCCCGTTCGACTCTCCACGATTTCCCTACCTCGCGAGTCCATAAATTCGCTGGCCCCGACGCCAGCGAATTTATACGCACGCGAATTTATATCGACGTATGCAGATTACTCTCTCCACTCTCTCTCTCTCTCTCTTCGCGCGCGGATTATCGCGCAGTGCGCGCGGCACATACTCCCGGCGCCCTTAATAACTCCGATTCTCCGACCTCGCTGCTCTCTCCAACGTATAGAGAGAACTGCAAGTACCACTCGAAACGACTCGCGTGTGCGCCAACGACGACGACGACTCGAATATTCCCTCTCGCGTCTCGCGATTTTTCCAGCGTCGGCGCTTGCATATTAACGAGAGGGAGAAGCGCGGTGGTAGCAGCGGGGAAATCCCTTTGAAAGCCGATATTCATTAAACGAGTGCGCGCGGGCGCTGGAATTTTTATTTAAAAACTACGCGACGCGTAGAGAGAGAGAGGGGAATCCGGTTAGCCCGGGCGCTCTTTATGAATCCTTGAGTGTTATAACGCGACGCGGAGGTATAGAGGAATGGGGGTCGGATAGGTTGATGCGCGGGTGGGCGAGTGACATTCGGAAGGATGATAATTAGATTCCGAAAATTTTCGCGGGGTAAATACATCCGGGCTCCACGTATATTTCCGAGAGATACCTGCTGCTGCTGCATCCGCTGGGAATGCAAATTATACGGGGAAGAGAGAGAGCGCGAGTTAAAGCGGTTTTGCGCTTTGATTCGTTTTCTCTGCTGCTTCGTCTTCGTCGCTTTTTCGGATAGCGCCGCGCCCCGAGAGCTTTTATGTATATAGGTATATATATATACACGTTTCGAGCGAGCCTCTCTCGCGCCCTATTTATGAACTATACACCCGCCACGTGTATACACGCGGTGTTTTTCAAATGCAATAGCCGGCTAATTACGCGTTCCACCTCTCTCACTCGCGAGAGCGTTAATTATTCCGAGCCGAGTTCACCTTTTCTCCTAGCGCGGCGCGGCTGTGTTTCGAAAATGGAAATTTCTATTAGAGGGGCTGATTTTAATGGTATAATTAATTGCGTTAACGGGAAAATTAAGGCTCGCGAGAGCGAGCGAGCGAAACTCGCGGCGTTTGATGAATGGCGTGTCGCATAATGAGATTCCCCCGCCCGCCGGTTTCGCATATTTATGGCGCCTTCGTTATTAATACGTCCGCGTGATGTTCCTCATCGGCGACGTACTTTTTCTTCACGTTCTTCGAAATCATTGTCTGAAGTGTTCGCGTATATGGAAAGTTTAAACGCAGCTACTGGAACGCCTGGAGCTTTGTAACAGGTGAGGCGGAGCACGATGTAAATAACTATATGTATAATAAACATCCACACCAGCAGCACTAGCTCGAGTTCTCTGCCCTATTTGTATATATAACGGGCGCGCGCCGGAAATACCTACCACAGATTTATGTAAGTTTCTGCAACATTTAGTATGTGTAGCGCCACGTGCGCCCCGAAAATTTTTCCTCAATTTTTCACGAAACGTGCGCGGCGTTCCGTTACATTTCAGAAATTCCATTTTTAACGTCGTAAACTGTCTCCCGTCCCACTGCATTTTTTAAAATCATTCCCTCCTCTAACAATATAAATTCTCCCTCTTGTTAAAGATTCCACAATTTCATGTTACACTTGCCGATCGAAAGACGAATCGCTCGATATAATAATTATAGTGCTGATGACTCACCAGTCTGCTTCTCAGCGACCTTGAGGGTAAAGCCCTCGAGGAGGGTCGTCTCGCTGTGGCCCTTGGAGTTGAACGCGTAGACGTTCATGCGCAGGACGCGGCCGGGCTCGAGGTCGTGCACGTTGAAGGCGGCGCCCTCGCGCGCCGTCACGTTCGCGCGCAGCTGGCCCGTCAACTGGTCATACACCTCGAGTTGGAAGTGCTGCTGCTGGCCGCCGTCGAAGCCCGCCGTGCACTCCACCGATAGGGACTGCGTCGTTTGGTTCGTCAGCGTGCAGTTGTATGGTGGCTCAGGCTTGCCTGTGTAGAAGAGTTCGAGTTAGATCTTGTTGGTATTTATAGGGTATTTTGAATTTATAAGGAAAGTGTATTTCGAAAAGTGATAAAAAATAAATTTGAGTTGCAATGGTTTTACAAACACATGTTTTTAAGGCTGCGCATACTTTTTTACGTTACATACACGTACTGTTAAACTTTTTTATTTTTGATACCGACATTTTTGTTCGACAGACGTAAATAAGTAACGCGATGTTTTTTATTTTTCAGATTTTATATTTCCAACAGGAATGCATTTTTTATTTACATCTCACTTTATCTTTATCCATTGTTGAAAGTTCCGAAGGTTTGTTAAAATTTCGAAAGTTTTGTGTTTTGCGACGCAGTAATAAAAAAAATAGCGCGCGTACGAAAAAAAAAATAGATTTTCGAAATAGAAACATTTTTGCGTTATTTTTCTCAAATATTTTTGTGAATATTTATTTAAAAAAATAAATGTCATTTCACACAGTTGATTTCATTTGGAAATGACAAGTTAATTCTATTTTCAACGATATCGGTAGAAAAATAGAATTTCCATTTTAGAATGTGGAATCAACTTTAATTTTATTAGTTTTAATTTGACTATAATTCTTACTATAAATAAAGTTAAATTTACTTTTTTTGTGTACTAATTTAACATTTTTCCAAACCAGGTGATTTCACCAGTGCAGATAAGTAAGATAAGCATTATTTTTTCCGTGTACAGTATCAAATAACCACCATATGTCAACCCAATACCCGAGGTTAAAATTTGTAATATTACACGATAATTAAAAAATTCCACTCATTTCCTTATAAATTCAATTAAAAATCAAATTTTATCTGTAAAATAACAAACTTATGTTTTCAGCACAAATCGAAATTTTACGCATTTTGCACCAAAAACAACAACGATATGGCTAAGAGTCGATACATACGGAACAAGAATATAACGATTATAACTAGCTGACGCTTGCGCTTCAGGAGACGCGCGAAAGCGTTCGCTGCATAAAGCGTTTCGCCCCCCTATATATACGCGATATGCTACTGTTGTTGCGGTGAGCTCGCGTGCGTCACACACGCGGCAATGAATCGCTGCCTCAAAAGGGACGCCCGCGGCCGTCTTCATTGTCAAAGGCGGGTTTGGTCAGGTGTTTGCGGTGGTTTGCGTAAAGCATGGAGGGTGTTTTTAAACAGATCTCTGATTTGAAAGTAATCCAACGTGGTACGTAGGATTATATACAATTTGGGATTTTTGGGTAAGTATTTGTATAAATAAATGACTTGTAAAGATGTATATTGTGAGGATATCATTAAATTTGTTTTAAGCGCTTTTAGCGAGATTGCCATTTGATAAAGGTTTTGATAAAGATTTAGACAAATTACGGTAAAAGGTTTAATTTATTACAAAACCTATATTAAGGCACGCCAGATCTGAAAGCTTTTCAAAGTGATTTAGTAATCCCGCAAACGTTAAATTGGATTTCGGCTTGGTTCAAAATAAACTCGTCCAGGATATCGACTTTTACCACTGACTGTTGAATTATAAATGATTATAACAAGTATTAAAAGCCTTTTCTATTCGTTCATACCCTCAACCAAAACGTCAAAAAAAAGAAAAAAAAGAAAAAAAAAAGAAAAAGGAAACTCACCCGCGGCGATGATGTGGAATATACACGGATTCATCTGCTTTCCGGCAGTGTTGCTCGCCCAGCACAGCACCGTCCCGTAGTCCAGCTCGCTGGTAGGCTTATAGGTAAGCGTGCTCTGGGCGTGTGGCGTCGAGTCCTTGTACCGCGCCTGCGGCACCTCAGCCGGCTCCTCGCTGTTCTCGCTGTTGTTAAAGGCCCAGCGGAAGCTCGTGGGTGGCGGATAGGACTCCACGCGGCATACGACGCTCGCCTCCTCGTGTCGCGCCACGCCGTAGATGCGCTTCTGCTCCGGTAGGCAGATCGGCTTGTCTGCAAGATATCGTAGGCGACGTTTCAGAGAGGGAGAGAGCGTGTGAGAGAAAGCGACGTGCGGAGGAGGAGGAGGAGGAGGAGGAGGAGGATGTTGTCTCTTGTCAGGATGGCGGCGGTGTGCTGCGCTTGCACGAGCTTGTGCAAGCGGTTTCTCGAGAAGGTGCTGCTGGTGGTGTGGGTGCAGGATGTGAAGAGGATGTGTCGGGAGTCGGAATGATTGAGACGGGAGGGTGGCAGAGAGAGAGGTGGTGAGGATTTGTCACGTGATTAAGGCGGAGCTCTCGACACCTTCAGTCGTTTGTCAATGGTTTCGGCGTCGAGGGTATAATATAGTAATGTCTTGTGTATATGGTATAATTTAATGCGCAGAGGTGTATTGAAGGAAATAATCTATGTAATCTGCACGATGATGTCTTTGTTTCATGTTCCTAACAATTATCACTGCATAAAAAATGATTCGCTAAACAGTGAACGTTAATGAACAAACGTATAAAGCAGAGAAATAAAAACAACATCACACCGTGACTAAAGGAAAACCCAATTCGAATACTCACACATGATTTTCAGTTCGACGCTGTTGCTGAAGCCGTCGCCCTCGACGTTGCTCGCAATGCAGGTGTAGTTGCCCGCCTGCGAGCGCTTCACCTTCTGCAGGGCCGCGCTGTTCTGCTGCACGAGCATGTTGTTCTTCGGATTGTTCTGCAGCACATTGCCCTGTACAGAGAGAAAAAAAAGCGCAATGTCGCGCGTGATTTTCACTTCAAGCAGCAGCAGCAGCGACCGGTTCAATTTCGAGCGGCGACGGGACGACTCATGCACTTCCGGATGCAACGCACGAGCGGCGAATATTTTTCTCCCTATTTCGCCCGTCGTCGTCGTCGTCGTCGCGACCGCAATGAATTTTACTCGTCGCCGTGCTCTTTCTCAGTGCCCGCGAGAGAGAGAGAG
>JAPYZO010001866.1:0-21820 GCA_030522905.1 Torymus flavipes
GCTGTATATATATATATAGCGGCGTAAAAAGACGCACGCGCAGAGAGCTCTGTCTCTGATTACACCGGCTATTTTTCACTCGTTCGCGCGCTCTCGAAATCGCAATCTTTCTTGCTGGCGAGCCTTTCTTACATTCCGCTTTACGACGGCCTGCCATAGGCGGTGGCCGCCTGCATCTGGCCGTTAGTTCTGTTTTATCTCCCTCTCTCTCGTTCTCTGTATGTTCTCTATAGGTCTAAGAGAACGTAAACATAGCGAACCCTGTGGCGCTATACTTGCGTTACGAAGGCTGTTATACGGCTTTTGCGGGGAGGCCAAATTTTCGCGGATAGTGCGTGTTTACGGTTTACTGCCCCCCGCACACGTATTGTCCGTTTACGGTCGTGCTCATACTTATTTCCCGGATTGTACTTACTCTATATATATATAAAGCGACACGCCTCGCGGGCGGATTTATATATACACGCATACGAGAGAGCATATAGGAGAGTCCGCGTATATAACTGTGGAGGGGTTGAGTCGTTAACATAGGCTAGATAGCTGAGCTCTGGGCGAATCTCTGGCGGGATCTTTGTCGCGACGTCGTTTAAAACTTGGAATCGCTGCCGACGGACCATCGAGACGCAAAGTTTCCGTCATGAAGTGTAGGTGTATAGTTGTGTAAAGTTGCTTTGAGATTTTTCTGTTCGGTACGAGCGCATTGATGTGTGATATGAAATATGTACGGGAAAAATTGATGGCTATTGACACAATATTTTTATCGCACTCGATGAAAAAATTGAGTATATTGTTTTAATAACATGTTAAATAAGGAAATAATATAGGACTCCTGGATCGCTAGTCGCGTGCGCAGTTGTACTTAAACATGTATTTGTTCTATAACAGGTTTGCCATTAACCAATCAGAAACGTTGAATAAGACGGTTTTTAGCCAGTACTTTTTAGAAATACTGAAAGAAATTCTATTCTTCTCTTCTAAATACCAGTTATTTATTTTTCAAATTAGGTTATACGTTGAACTTCTGTTACGATTAGGTGTTATTATAAAGTTATTATTTTTTAATTTATTGAAAATCCCATAATTTCTCATAAAATCCGCTGTACTATACAAAATCCGCTACAAATTGTTAAAATTTATATATACCGACATAAAAAGATGATTAATGTTGACTTGTTTACAGCGTTGAATTACAGCCACATCGTTAAAATTCAGGAAAAACGCGACGCCATAAACAGCAAAAACGTCACTTATTTAATTATACAATTGAAGCAACAAAGATCTAATAAAATTTTCAACGCAAAGTTGCACGTGGCACGGAACCTCTGCTGCAAATCACTCGCCACGCGATTTATTCTCAAATTAAAAATTAAATGTTTCTACGAGCGACAACAGCACGCGACAAGAACGAGTAGCAAAAAAACTTGTGATTTTTTTCGAGAGTGCCGCGTTTACATCGATGACTGCGCACCACGCGACCGCATCAAGGCCGCTAAAGACAACGACAGTAGGGTGGCGTACTATACAATCCACTTCAACAGGTCCCGAAGCAGCATCATATAGCGCGCACGTGCTTGTAGTGCACATGTAGCCTGAGAAAGAGAGAGGGGAGGGCAGGGTAAATCTCCTCGAGAGATTAGTCAAACGGAACCTAACGAGGCTTTTCGGCCTCCGCCGAGAGCACGCACTCGTGCACGAACGCGCTCGCGCGAATACACGTTTTCCTTTTTCTTCTGTGACTGCGAATTTCAAGAGCTTTCGGAGTGAGCTTGCATACTTGCAGCTTAAAATTTAACTACTTACAGCTTAACTACGTCATTAGAAAACACTATACGAGTATCAGTGCCATTTCTAATCGTGGCTTTCTTAGCCTATCAAACTCACACAGTTAAAAATCGATTCCAGTTTTAACAATATTTTGTATTAAAAATGGAACCTACTACACACACTCTGTGTAATTAGTATTTTAAGAAACGTGTATTAAATTAACGAATTTAATGGCAAACTGAATGTATACCACAGGAAATGAAATAATATCTGTAAAGTGACAAGAATAGTACATATGCATCAAGTCGCGACGCTGCCGATTCCTGCGATTTCTGCATTTTTCTGTCTTTTCGACATTCAACTTAAACTCTTATAACTTTTGAAGGAATCAACCTTTTTTAATTTTCAAAAAAGAGAATTGAAGCTCTTTGTAGTTTTAATTTATGTCTTGAACAATCGCATAGGTCATTCCTGGACTAAATAACTGAGGTTTAAAGAGGCGGACGCTTTTTGCCATTTTCTTAAAAAGTATAAGTTGCTCTAGAAAAAGTAGTCCACTTAATAGACGCTATACAGCTGCGGATCTTCATTTTATATACTATACTAAAGAAGAAAAACTGGACCCCGAAGATGAGCTCGAAAAAAAATTTTCAAACCGTGATTTCGGATTTTGTCACCACTTTGATTAGAATTGCACAACTACACTCAAGCACACTACCCTTCTCCAACTATAATGTAAATAATACAGTCCATGATAAATTATTGTGTTTATTGTCTATAAAGACACAGTTAATCATCTGTAAACGAATCAATAGAAAAATATAATTGTGTTTGATATATCAACGATATATTACGTAATGAAAAGACAAACAAGAGTACGTAAATAACGTCGGTGGATCGGGATTTTTACAAATACCTATGTATCTATCCTAAGATATCCCTCGAGACTATCTGCGAAACGCACGTCCCATCATCGGGCACGCACAAAATACGTTCAATTTGGAAAAAAAATGGGTCGCTCTACTCTCTTATACTCCCAAACTCCCCGGAGAGCGCGAAAAAAAGGTCCGAGTGGCGACAGAATAATGTGAGCCGTACGTGCGGACGCGCTCCTAAAGTGCAAAAAACTCAGACGTGGGTACGTTCTTTTTCTCTCTCTGAAAATTCGATCGCTCGTAACTCAATTTTTCAAGTGAGTCGTCACATCCACGCGTGCACGCTCGGTTTTAATTTTATCGTCGCTTATGGCGCAAAATGATTTCTTCTTTTTTCAAGCATGATATTTATACCTGACATTTTAAATATATAAAAAAAAAAGTTCGTCGGAAATTCTAAAAATATGTACGTTGGAATGATAAATTCGGGAAGACGGATGCGCGCGTTATAGTTTAGCATTGCAGTGGGAACCGAGGAAGCATGACTGCGGATTTATTATTTATCGCGGGTACTCGGAAAAATTCAGCGAGTCGCAGCGAGCGAGCGTCAAGGTCACGGCGAGTAGTTTTCTCGATCCTCCATCGTATAAATTTCTCGTTCTAGCCGAGAGAATAGATGCCGGTTTTTTTGGTGTGAGTAGGTTATAGGTATATGGCGATTTTTTCGGGAAGACGGGGGTCGAATTCTTATTGATGATTTGAATGAATGTGGGAGGAGAGAATGGTAGTATAGGTCAGGTCGGATGTTTATGATTCGGTACTAGACTTGGTCGTTAGATAAGGAATATTTTTCTCATACATGAAGACGATGTGTATTAAATACGATTAATTAAAAATCAAAGAATGGAGAAGAAGATGGTAGAAGAGAAAATTAAATCTGGACAATCTGAGGGTATTGCAATTATCAGAAGTTAATTAAGTTAAGTTAATTAATTAACAGAAGTTTTATTAAATGAAAAATACTAGCGATATATTGCATTTTCCAAGCATATTTAGAGCTATGATTGCACGAACGAATGTAATTTAAGATATTCTGGCACTTGTATTATAAGTATACATATAATCTAACCATACCCCTACTTATGCATCTATTCGGTTATTACGATCCACTTCCACACCATCTCACCATCGTAGTTCCCTTTTACCCCTTCTCGTGCCCCCAAAAACCTCGACCCTGTACGGTTCTAACGCGATTACATTACCCGGATCATCCTATTTGCAGTCGGACAGGCGCGTAATGCGTAGAATAATTCTCGTGACTTATGTGTCTTGGAGAAAATTTACGAGGAAGCAGCTCGAGCAAAATTTACGTCGATAGTCGCGAGCGTGTGAGAATAGTGTATTATATACGCGGTAAAGCCGCGGAAGATGGAGTTCGACGCTTCGCCGCTGTATATATGCGCGGGGGTTTACGGTTAGTGTATGGGAGTGTTTATGCAGTGATGTATGGGTGGTAATATGCTGTACGAGTACTTAATAAACAAAAAAGCCGCTGTTGAGCAATAAACAATTGAACTTTCATTCGATAGTATAATATCGTAATGTCTTTTTTTATTTTATCGTTATTTTATGCCGCACACTGAACGCTAAAAATGACCACAAAAGAGTAATCACTCGCCATCTCTGTACCTCGTGGGCATATTTATTTCGACGAGAGCCTTTCAGACTTTGCGCAGAAATCTCGGGAGTATAGTGCTCCGTCTCTTCCGATTTCCGCAAGTACCCTCTCTATACTTCTCCCGCCATATAATACGATTTTTTAGCCGTCGCGACCACTTCCGCAGTCGAACGTGTGCGTGCCACTACGTTTCTCTCTCTCTTTCTCTCTATACATATATATACGCAGCACTCCACTGCCGCACCCTATAACGAATCTCTTGCGTTACCGAGAGCGAGTGTGCGTGTATATATATAGCATCAGCGATTAACGCCGTGGGCAGACTTTTGGCGCTGATGTTACGTGGGTAGAGTAGGGAGTAGCGCATGACGGATGTAAATTGGTAGCGACAAGGGAGAGCTAAGAGCGTGGGTGTGGCGAGAGAAATCGCGGCCGATTAGCGCGCGCGGACGAAAGGGCGACGGGCAGAAATGTCGAGGGGGAAGTGTTTCAAGGAATGATATACGCGTGTGGCAGTCGTTTTGTCTCTGTATGCGACCTGTAAAGTCTGCGAAGTAAAGATTGTCCTTCATAAATTTGAAGCGTTATAAAATTTACATGAGCTGTTTTTATAAATATACTTTGATGTGATATTATTATAAGTTAACTAAAGCAATAGACGATTTATGCTCCCAAGAATGCACTCGATACCGAAAACGTAAATCACTAACCGTAAATCCCCGATCGCGCGATTGCCTTCGAACCCAAATAAAACAACTGCACTGTATGTACCTCACCTAATAACTATTCACAGCCCTTTAAGTCAACCAACCTATACATCCGCGTCTCGTGTATCGCGTTGTCTCTCTCGAGATGAAAAATTGCCGGGTGTGAAATTTTGATTTATACACCCGACCCCGGTTACGCCGCTTACTTTTGTATATTCTCGCATACTCGCGCGCATAATAACATGTATGCATCACAAGTGCCGTCGCCTCGAGGCTGGCACGACGCAATCGCGGAAGATGAAAAAGTCACGAGTTCCTTCGCAGTGTATCCGTTTTTTGTGACGGCGGTGGTGTAGACGCCGTCCGCAATTTCGGGCGCAGTCAGGCGATATTAAAGATAGGAGCGCGGGGACTGCCAGTGGATAAATAGCTATGTTTATTTATCAGAGGTTGCTTTTTGGGAACTTGTATAAATATTTATGGTGCAGTTGCGGTGACACGATGCGTTATAATTGTTATCTGATTCGTTGATCAAACACGTTGGCTTTGAAACATATAAATAAACTAATCGTATAAACAGCTACATATTATATATACGTGCCAAAAAAAGTTATTTCATCAAAACAACAATAACAGCCCACGTAACGCATCACCAACTTTCACCCAATTCACATGTCGCATAATCGGTTTGACTCATTTCATCATCCAACCACTTCCTCACCGTCAAATACAATCCCACGTGCGCTTCTTAAGACATCCACGCATCACACCTATAGATACCTCCCCGGACTTTCGTCCTTCCGATGATTCATCGGCCCTCTCTCGAATTAAACGCAAACCGTGGCGTTTTGTTAATCGTCTTCGCACGCCGACGACGCAAAAAGCAAAAAGGCGAGGGAGGGCGCGGTTGATCGAGTGTGATTTCGCATGGGGGAGAAGAGAGCATGAATGGCGCGCACGCCACAAGTGGCGCGTGTAAACGGTCGGTCAGACCGAGGGGAGACTGACAATGCCGTGCGTATATATAGACGCTGCCCATATAATTGGGGAGGAATAATACTTTCGGAGATTTCGGGAAAGTGGGCCAGTGGGGCGGACAGCCGATGCTTTGTGTTTGCGCTTTTTAGGCCAATTGCGAGAGTGAGGATTATGCGATTGAGCGGTTATGGGAACCATTTGCATGTTAATTACGTTCATTTGTTTTCCGTACGAAGTATATAATTAATAAACTGATTAACAAGTGTTTTCTACATGGTAGTAGGTGATGATGGTTATAAATAGGACTATGCTAATATCTAAAATTATAAAACACGCGTATTTACAGGCACGAGCTATGAAATAAATTTAAAATAAAGCGGTGATTATGCCTTTTTTATTGTCAGCACGCGCGCGTATACGTGACCGTATATATACGCGGTATATATATCAACAGAGACTTCATTGTTATGCAATTTTCCGTGCGCCCCTATTTCCTCACCCTCTCTGTCTCTCTATACCCGCGTCACCCGCACGGCACTTTTTCCATCATTTTTATCGTATTAAAAAAAAAAAAGAGAGACGGTGGGAGAACGTCACAAGAAATATGTTCGCTCCTATACGCGCCTTGACATTTATGGCTTTTTCCTTCTCGCTCGTTCGCGCGCGAAAGAGAGAGAGAGAGCATGAGCTTTTTTCCCCCCGAGAATTCATGAATTTCGACACTCCACGTCGCACGGGACTAAAAAGTGCATCACGCACACGCACAAATACGAACGTATATATATACACACATTTTTCGCGATAGCCGGTCAAACCGCCGAAAAATAAAAACTATACCGAAATATAAGGCACTGAAACACCGCGTCAGCGCGACTCGTTCACATGCAAATCATATGCGATATCGATCGATAATTCGCAACTGTGCACGAGGTGCTGTATGCAATTCCCCCATATACGCTATATATACTTTTTCGCGCGCCTTTGAGGGGACCTTGCGCTGCGCACGCGAAAAATAGAGCTGGCAGGCGATACGTTTGTAATTGCCGTATACACGACGCTTGCGCTGATATCGGTTTAATTAATCGCTCGGCCAGCCCGCCACGCGCGTGTATAACGATGGCAATAAATATCGCGGAAATACGAGCCGATATTCCGGCGGGGCGAGATCTGGCGCCGATAGGCCGACGCTAATAAACATAAATATAAAAGCGGATTTCCAAAGGTTTTTCCATTGCCCGCGTGCTCCCGCGTATTAACGTTCGGCTTTATTATTATAATATTTCACGTTGTTACATTGTATATAGCTGCATACATTTTCCACGCGAGCGAGCCGATCGTGCGTTCTCGACTTTGCTTTATCCGGCTATTCATCAGCGATGTTTTTATTACATGCGAGCAATTTAACATTGATACACAGGACCGAACTCTAATTGGAACGCTCCAACTTTTTATCCGACAAATTGAATACCAAACACGCGCTTTCAACTGCCAACAAACCGCGTCACAAATCTCTGAAAAGGGGGCATTTCCTTCGCGCCCTATAGTAAAACTGCGATATGTCCGAGGCCAATAAAAATAATATCGCTTGCACACATCACGTTGCTCATACAATTCAATTGGCTGCTGCTGCTGCTGCTGCTGTTCCTGCTGCTGCCGTGGCCAACAGATGCGCGTATTTGCATGTAAACTCGAAATTCGCGCGCGCTTTCGCATCCGGCGCCACGCGAGATATACGTACGTACGTGTCTATAGGTATTTTTCCGCGTCTGTACGTGCACAATCGATGGTTTTCTTGCGCTGTGGAGGCTGAGAGAGATTCATTTATAGTTAACAAAGGCGAATGTGCGAATAAATATACGCGTGATGGTGACGCCAAGGGTATTTCCATATACATGGAAAATGAATTTTGAACTATGAATTTAAATATCCAGCAGATATCAGACGACTGTGTTTCCATCTTTCCGTCGCCCTGTTTGTCGTGGCGCTGAAGGTATATAAGTATTATTCGAGTGCACGTTATATACGTACATATGTATGTATGAAGTCCGAAAAGCAAATTTCGTGCCAACTTCGTGTTTTGCCGCGCGCGGAGTTTTCCAAAAATGCGATTTTCGGAGAAAACGTGCGCGAAATGGAAATGCGAGCTGGCGGCGCCGGCGTGACACTCGATCTTTATTCAATATCGCTGTATACAATGCCGTGTGTAATGCATCGGGAGAGAAGGCTTTACATGTCGAGCTTTTTGGTACGCTATGTCGTAAATCGCGGATTTCGCGATTGTTTGATGTTGTCTTTATGAATTTTTCCGCGCGTATATATTTTTTCCGAAATAGAAAGCAAATTCGACGATATAAATCAAGCGAGTCCATATTTTACAAATAAGAGATTTCAGGGTTTATCGAGTGGAATAATAAACATCTATATTTCGCTTAATGGATGTTTCGAATAAATCCACTGTTGTTTTATCAATACACAAGAACGGTATTTTAAATCTTTGCGCGAGAAGAATTTTCTACTAATTCTAATATGTCGGATCAGAGAATTTATTGTATAACGTAAATAAAAAATTGTTTTTCTTTCACTTTTCTCTATTGTGCATAAAATGCTGACCTTTTAACTTATTGTGCTAAATAAAATTATGTTTTATAACTTATTCCCTTCACTTTCCCTATTTTGTTTAAGGTTTCCATCCATGAGTATTTTTACCTCCAACACACTAATTTTACTTCTACCATAATAATTTCTATTCCAAGCCCTCCTTCCACCAACCAACCACGTCCCAGATCCACCCCAGTTTTCGTCTACCGTTCCACACCAGTACACGTGTCCGTCTCGCTCGACGAATCGTCCTCCTCCTCTTCAAAACCATCACCCCCAGCGGACCACCACCCAGACACATACACACACACACACGCGGGGGGGTAAGACACGCGAAGCGACACGACGCTCACCTTAGGGAAAACTTAGACTACGGAACATAGCTCGCGTTTCGAGGTCCGTTTAACCGTTTAATTACATTCTGTCCTCGCGAGCAATTCCCCGCGAACGGCCCGAATTTCCGTGCGTGCGCTCGTCGCCAACCGTAAACACGAGCTATTAATTTCCCTTTACGTTTGTTATTTCGGGCCTGCGCGCGTACAGGTATAGCGCGCCACCGCGAGAGCTGTTCGTTCTATATTTAGATTCGGGATTTATGGCCAAGCAATCGGATTTTATGGTGAGTAAGGGCGTGAGAGTGGAAGGGAATGGTTTAACGAACGTAGATGGGATGAGACGGAGTGAAGGAGAAATTGAATCGGCACGAGGTAGAAGTGTTGATAGTGATAGGAATTTTTAGATTTAAGAATGAAATTTTCCGTGAATTAAATTATACCATAAGTGCGACAGTATTATAATTCTTGTAGTGAAATCTTTAGAGTATTACTTACCGAAGTGCCGCATTAATTTTTGGTGATAGATTCGATCATTCAATGCTCACAAAACGAATTCGATCATTTTTACCAAAAAATTCTATTCGCGTAATTTCATTTACCATTATTTCATCATATATTTTCCATTATAGGTACCTTTTCATTCTTCAAACTACTTCACCTATATGTTCCATAAATTAAAAATAAAATAGAATTACACGATGTATTAAAAATCACTTTACTGCCCATTCTCGATAAAAACTTTTATCCCCCATATATTCGAAAATTTACGAACACTATAACTTTTAAATAAATTTCCCGTAAATATCCTTATACGCAATTCTCCAGCGTCAATAGCATCCATTTGTAACTTCAATAGTTTCATCGTTACTCCCCGTTTCGTAAATCGAAGATCCACCTCTTCCCTCTTCCGAAAGTGCTCGCGAGCAGCGCGAATGAAAAATCGGATAAGTGGTTTTCCATTGAAAGAAAACTTTTCCAAAATGCAGAATAGAACCATCGCACTAAATAGCGTATCCCTTGGTAGAATCTTAATCCGGCCATTTTTCGTCCGTTACTTTACGGCCGCGTTGTGCACGGGGCAATAAAAGAGCAGGAAGTGGTTCTTCGATTTTACACTCACTCCTTCGCTCTGAGATGTTTTCTATATACTATCAAGATTTCTTCGCGGGTCGTTCTTTGCGAGTAATTGCACAGACATTATATTATATAGAGTCGCTCGTTATTATACTCTCTCGTTATAAACTATAATCTCGATCAATCCAGTAGAAAATGACGCATAATATATACACTTTTCGCAGCTCGCGTAACTTCTCATTCAATCCTGAAGAAATATACATACACACGAGCACAAATATGCACAGCCAGCTAGAGGCGCTTGCGCGCGTGCATTAATCACGGGGGCCGCATGGCGCGAAGAATTCAAATAACACGCTGCTGCTACTTCTATCAAAAGTAAATCGCCGAAAGGCGATCCATCTTCACCGAGATAATAAACGTCGCGCACGTACACGCCGCTCGTACGTTTCTTCTTCGCCGGTCGGACTCAAACGCTAATCGAGCATTTCATATATATAAATCCTCACTTAGCCGGTGCGAGGGTCGAGGATACCTCCTAATTCCGCTCGACTCAATTTCCTTCTTTCCTCGCTTTCTCGTTCCCCGATCTTGATATTATAGCGGCGGACTTCTGCTGCAGCCGGAAAGATCCGCGATCGGTAGGAGCCTCCGGGGGGTGCGAGAAGGAATATATTATTCTCTCTTGCCTGAGATGAAATTTATTTTTTCGACGCTTTCTTTCTCACTGTTTGCTGGAGTGATTAAGATGCCGGGGATAAGCGCGTGAGATATTATGGGACTGTATATACGTGATCTTGTGCGTTATGCAGTGCAATAATTCCGAGGATATGTATAAACTAGAATTTTAAGGAGTCTCAGTCAAATTCAAATGGTCACTATCTTAATATAATCTTTTAATATAATTTTCCAATTATTACAATTACAAATTATAATTAAACTAACAGTTATAACCACTGAAAGTATAACATTGTTCCCAAAACCACTATTCCATCGCGCGCGACCGTTACCTTCCTACAAAAGCGCAATTCCATTCGAAAACTACTCTCATTTCTCACGATTTCAAATTTCAAAATTCACACCCAAATGCCCGCCCGAGTATTATATAATCTGCGCCTCGCCGGAAACAAAAGGGATGCCCTCAGAATGCAAATTCCGAGTTTAAACGAAAATTTTCGGTCCGTGCCGTCGTGAAAAAATACACTTGCTCACTCTCTCATAATTTTCACTTGGTGCACTCGGCTCTCCCGCGAGACCCGCGAAGCAACAAGAATAAATTTACACTTTCCCGCGCAGCGAGAAAATGAAAAGGGATCGGAACCTCGTGCGCCTCCGCGTGAGAAATCGCACTGTTTACCATTTCGAATTAACGCGCGCTCGTACCACGTGCCGGCATCTTGCGTATTATATAAACACCGAGCGAGGGAAGTTTATTGCAGTCGGATGTATCGCTCGCGTTATCCTCTTTTTCTCTTCCTCCAGCTTGCCCCGGTGAGATAATCGCGCGGATGCTTAGTTAGCGCTGCTGGCAGCTTTGTTAATTATTCCCGGGAAATTAGCGAACTCGGAAGCGGCCCGCGTTAATTTACTGCGGGAATTTTCCTTCTCGTCGTCGATCTCGTCGATCTCTTTTTTAGTTTATCCTCATCAATTGAATTTGTTCTCTACGCGCGTGCGTGGGAGGCAGAGTATAAATATTTATCAAGCGCACGTGTACGCACGTTGACAAAAAATGAACGGGTATAAACACTCGCAATTACGAAGGCAGAAGTATAAAGTTGCCGGCCGCCAAATGGTCCGTTTCGCGAACGCGCGCACGCCTATATATGCTTTTAAACGCGTGTAAATTAGCATTCAGCGTTCAACTTTACGTTACGGCAATTGAATTATTCATTATTCAAATGGCGGAAAAATGGTATTTACGCGTTTTTTGCGCCACCCCTCATCCCCCCCGTCTCGTATATTTAAGCTTGAACGCCCGGTGCAGTTAGTTTTTCGCAATGTGTTTCTGCTTCTGCCACAGGCTATTATTACATATGTTCATGCGCGCGCCTTGCCTCCTAACAAAAGAAAACTAAAACAATGAAATTATGTACAAAAGGTGTGTAAGTACAAAGCACTCTAAAATATTATCGAACCCTTTAGCGCCCGCGTCCTCTACATATCTACGTCCACTAACGCTCGTCAACCTTGGCTTCATCTCGACGTTCTTTTTTTAAATCGCCAGTCGTCAGACGTTTTAATGCGCGCAACGCTGCTCTTTTGTGGCGCGCATCTCTCTCTTTCCAGGCCAGACTCGACGCGCCGACCTAAAAAGTTAGCGTCAAAGTGCGCGCACGCTCCGCATTTTATATATTTTATATATACACATATTATAGAGCGAGCGGGTGCCCTCGGCTTTTTTTCGTCCGGGACGACTCTTTTTTCTCTAATGGCGTGAGTGAATTTCGGCAAGCTTATATTGCTGCGCAATGCGAAGAAAAAATGTGTACATTATTATGAGGCACGGAATGATATGCGAAGATAGAGTAATTTTGCCAGGATAATACTCGCTTCTTTATCGGAAAATGTCTGTAGTACGGTAAAACGCAGTCACATTCTGCAAACATTCAGCGATCGCTTTCGCATCAGGTGAAATCATGCATCGGGGAAAAGAAGTACATTTACATAAGCGTGTTGCTGCCGACACGCTTTTGCATCTGATTTCAAGAAAACTCCGGCGCCGGATCTGAGGACTCGTTTTCGCGAATCGAATGCCAATGTTGTGGTTCTGAATTCGCGTATCAATCTTCCTTAAAAATATCACCTACTCGACAATTACCGAAAAAATTCAACTTAATAATTAATTAACTAGATATTTTGCTATACATTAAACATGTCTACAGCCCATTCTAAAACTGACACGGTCGCCAACGGTTATTAATTATATTATAATAAAACGAATTTTCGACACAGTCCCGAACAATAAGTGCACGACCAGCGCGTCTTGGTACGCAAAAAGCGCGGAAGCTCGAAAACTTCATTTCCCCGAAACGGCTGAGTCACCCATTAGCGGCCGCTCCGCTGACAGCTTTCGTGCAAAAAGCGCTGGGCGATAATTTTCCGGCTTGCCGCGCTCTCTTGCCCGAGGAAAAAAGCCTCTTCAGAAATGCGAAGTTCGCACGGCTGGGGAAAGATTTGCCTCGTACCTTCGATTTCGAGAGTGCGAGAGAGGGAGAGTAGCACGAAGTGAGGGGAGGACACGAGAGAGTGCAGGGAAACAATAAGTGCATCACGCTCGGATGAGCTACATGAATTTTGTAACGGTACATTTGAGACGATTTCTCTTGCTTGGATAGGTTTTATACGGTGCATTCGCTTTTCAAATGTTGTATAACTTGATGGAAAGGTGATTTCACTAGTGTTTGAATACAGACACCAATGAATAAACATTGGTGTCAATCTATTTTCAAACTTCTAAACACTGCTGTTGAAGTCAACCTATACGACAGTTTTTTTAAATTAAACTAATTTAAACGAACACACGTCAATCAGCTTAACTTGTATAGCCTGGAACGCAAATATTTTAAATAATCACGTGATTTGCGCGTGCAACAACGGCGCTCCTTAACCCAGCGCCGTTATTTGCAATTTTCCCTGCTGCTCCTCCGCGTAAAAAGTGACTGGCAAGAGGAAGAAGAAGCACGACGCTGAAAAGACCTTTGAAAAATCTAAAGACTTCGAGTTCAGTTAAGGCGCTGAAGTAAAATGCGCTCTACGTGCGCGGCGAGAGTACGGTGTGTTTATATATATACATACGGAGGTCTGACGTGCGGGGCGGTTTAAAGTTAAAAATTTTCTCCAGACCCCGCCGAGACTACGACTAAGGAGCTTTCGCGCATGCTCTCCCGGGTCTGAAAAATGAAGGCGACTCGCCCTGCGGAAAATTAAAAAGTCTTTAAAGAGGGGAAAAATCGCCTGTCTAATTCATGCGTTGCTTATCTTTTTATTTCCCTTGTTTTATAATTGTTCCCCGAGGTTTTAGGAATCAAAATACACGGATTTTGAAAAATGTCTGTATGGATGTGTGTGTGTGTTAATTATAGAATTAATTAAAGGAATCAGCAAATTAAGGTTGAGGAAGCCACGGGCCAATGAATTGGCAGCAGTTGTTTTAATGGTTTGTTTTTGTCTTTCGATATTTTTCGGCGTATTTCTTGTGTTTGCATTGAACATATGTTTATTTTTCTTCGAGTATAACGTTGAATATATTTTAGAGTTTATATATGACGAGTTAATCATATTCTCGTTCGGACACATGTTTGTTTAAGTTGAATAAATATAAAGCGAAACGGACAAATAATCATAGTCATTTATTGACTGACTGAAGTATAACTAATAAAGGGAATAATAATATACAATTATCAGAAGTAAATATAACAATTCACGTTTTGTACACATAAATATAGAATAAATGAATGTTTTGACTAAAGAACATGATTTACTTAAATTCACAACAACTTTTATTCAAACGTAGCTACATCGTATGTAATCCTAAACCACAAGATATGAGTAAGTATACGCAGATTAAAACTATCGCGTAAAGAGGCTCTTTTAGTCCCGGCTTCAAGCTCTGCCGTTATATAGCCACCGGCTTCGTCCTCTTCGCCAAATTAAAGACGCAATGTCTCTCGTACACTATACCTATATAGGTGAAAGGGCTCGTAAACTGCGCGTGCAAATATGATCAGTCTTAATTGAAACGTGAAAAGCCCGCCGCGCTCTCGCCATGCAGTTTCACCGCCAGCCTTGCACGGAGGTGTATATGTTGATAATGAAAAGCGACGAAACGAAAGAAGCCGCGCTGCGGAAAATATTGACTGCTCGCGTCGCGGGTCGAGATTGGATTCTGAAAAATGAATTTTCACAATTGCCTCTCACGTGCTAGAGAGAGTGAGGCGCATCAAGTTAAACAGTGATATAGTCGCGAGATTCAATGTCAGGGGGAAGAATGGAGGAAACAAAGGAGAGAAGACATCAAAGGCAAGAGAGAGTGAGTGTCTTTCGAAGAAGGTTATATAATATGAGTGTGTACCAAACGCGAGGAGTCGGCAAACGTACTTAAGCTAGCGTCACGCTATATTATGTATATCGTACGCGCACATATTATGTGGACGAGAGGAAAAATTTCTGACTAGTAGAGATATATATGGTGATGTAAGACTGCTGAACAATGGGGCGCCCGCCCACTTCATTAGCTGAACAAATGTACGGAAAGCGTAACTGCTGTGCGCGCGAGGTGGGCTAGCTCCTATAAAGTATCTCTATACGACGCTGCTACGTTGTATAGCGGGTACTAGCCTCGAGGCGGGGCGTCTCATATAATCCCCCTGAATATTCAAAACAAGGATATACATGGTGAGGTATGCCCGCCAGTGTCTACGTCGAAAAGAGAGAGAGGAGAGAGGTGAAGGATTGCATCTACGATGTCGGGAGGAGGAACAGAGGAAAGGAACAATTAGAAGGACGTCTTAACGAGGCACCATTTTATGCTCATCTCCTGACGCAGGATTAGAGTCTTCCGAGAGGCGAGAGACACACTATAGTGCGCATAAAGAGAGAGACAGAGAGAGAGAGAGAGAGAGAGAGAGAGAGAGTTTTATATATCCCGTAATCGCTCGGACGTGTTCTAATTCGCAGCAGCGTTTTTTTTTATCGGATATACCTGAGCGATGACCGAGAAGCGAAGAATCGCGGCGATTGAATTTCGAAATGAGAGTGTGGATGTGTGATTGCCATGCAAATTGAAATATGAGGTTACGACCATAATACCCGGGTTTGACGAAGGTAGCGTATTTTTCGAAATGCTCGACTACTGACAATTTTTTTCGGGGGTTCGCGCCGCTAACAAAACAACGCGTCGGAAGGGCTGTTGCACGCGGCCGTGTAATTGAAAGATTAAAGCACGTTTGCATGTATTTGCATGCGGATTTACATCAGGGCGCCGTGTTGAAATAAACGCCGGGTGCACAGGATTTGCCGAATTTTTTGGGGCTGTTCGCGTTGGAAAAGAATATGCGCTTAAAAAGTTTTTAATATTCATTTGTATGATGAAAAGCAACGGTTTATCATATTATTCTGAAGTCTGGAATTGTTTTGAAGGCATTTCAAGACGCAAAAATACCGATCTTTTATAAATAAGAATGAACCGATGTTATTTCCGAATTGAAATCAGAAAGAAACATCGTATCAATCTTTTAATAACCATACACACGCTACGTATTTATTAAACAACCTTTCAGCCAATATAGTTTCATCCTTTTTATACGTATTTGACCTCGCTCCCACACACACACATCACTTCAACCCCGTGGCGCGCAGTATGCGCCGCTCGTATATAAACGTGACTTCATCGATTACTTTCTCTTTTCTGTTGCAGGTGAGTCCTTCTTCCGTGCGGCATCAGCAGCGCAGTAGTGCAGCAGCTGGGTAAGGTCGTGTACGCGTAACAATGTAATTAAATGCGCGCGTGCTCCCGGCGAAAGAACAATCGAGCGCCACGCGTGTATACATATGTACAAATCCCACAGAATCTAAAAAAAAAAATCAAAATTTGGTTTGGAAAATTTGTTTTTTAACACACCTGCCGGATCTGGCTTTTTTCGTTGTATACATATATAGAAGAGAAATTCGTGGATGAGGAGCATCTATCGAATGGTATACTTTTTCTAGAACAACTTATATAATTTTTAAGAAAATGGCAAGAAAGTTTCATAAAATAAATTGAAACTAGAAAGAAAGAGCTTTAATTCCCTTTTTGAAAATAAAAAAAATCAGGCCTGGTCGGTGGTCTCGAAAAAAAAAAATTTTTCAAAACTATATTTCAAGTTTCTTCGCAGATTTCGTGGGATTTGCACATATTGTACACACAATGCGATTGTTGACGCTAATTTCATGGCAGCGCGTGTGTGTTTATAGAGACGAGGTGATGTTTAGAGAAGGAGAGGTGGATTTGTTCGCGCGTGAGGGGAATGCAGGAAGGCAAGCATTGTACGCGAGGCAGGGACGTAAAAGGCTGTGTATTGGGACGGTTGAGAGTATTTCCCGACATTTACCGATGCAAGGCGATCCTATATTGGCAATGGTCGTGGAATGTGGGCGAGGTTGGTGTGCTAAGGAGGGAATCGAGTTTGCGGTGAGGTTGCGTGTAGGCTTAGTGTCGCGGTGCCTGTAGAGTGCAATTCACAATCGAAGACGTAAGGGTAAATTATTTTAAACGCAGATGTAAAATTTTTTTGAATAGTAAAATTAAACGTTCGTATAGTTTTACATATTATTTAGTAGGTAATAAGTTTGTCCGATGTCCATTTTCTCATCTTCTAAAATTTTTTGAATCTCTTTTTCTTCAAAGTAGGATACATAAGTAGAGAGAAAAATGTCGTGGTTCAAATTACTTTGAATTCTAATAATAACTTTATTTGAAGGATCGAATGCATCCCAGAGTTACACAGCACCTAATACTTACACTCCTACCAAGAAATTCGTCTTCATTCGGCATGAGTATTATCTTACAACCCCATTCGCATTATACTCAACCCACTTATATTAATCGATGCAGCAAGCTAACCAGCCGAGCAAACAACTCGATATTATGAACTCCTCCGTCTCCGTCCGGTACGCGGCGCGGGAAGCTTATCAAACGCGACGGGGGCCGAACAATATTGGCACAAAACCTCGAATGGCTTGATAACCGTATTACAAACCGGCTCTATCAACGCTACATTGAGCTTGCCCACACAAAACCAGTGTAGCTAGGGCGCCTGTACACTATACTGCGACTGTAACTTTTCAATATCTGATCAAGGCGACTCAAAAGCCACGTTGCGTCATACCACCGACATAATACAGGGTGAATATCAAATGTTAAAGCGAAAGTGTTTTTAACGAATGACGTGTTTTTGAAGCAGTGTCGCTGAATGTAAGATTGTAATAGCGCGGATTTAGTGTAAAGGGTAATTCTTATACTTTTATAAATCGAAAGATTCGCACGCGCGTGTCGCGTAATTTGGAATTGCATTTCGTGAAAGAGGTAGAAATAGCAGCACGTGCTGTTCCGGGCCCCCTGCGAATTGCGCGTTTATTATTGTTGAAAATAGCTCGCGAGCGCGCGCTTGTATAACTCGTGCTAAGTAAATTAAATTTATGATTATAATTTGTTCGATTCGCTTCAAAAGCGCGGCAGTTGCTGTAAACGCCTGATTGTATTCGCCCAAGTCGACCTCTATAATACCTGTAAACTGAATAACTGGAGGGAAAGAGGTGTGCGTTGCCCGCGAATGTGTATAATGTATGTGCGTTTACTTGCGTATCACGATATGAGATGGTTCGATAATTACGCAATTTGTGTGCACGCGTATTTCGCGTATTTGAGGTTTGTCAATATTATATTTAGACACACACAGTGCTGTATTTGTACATTAAGTTATTGGTGACCCTTTTCGTCCAGTAAACACATAAATTAAATGTTTTTGCATCGCAAGTAAAATCGGTTCTATGAAAATATTCATATCCTCATGTTCAGTCCGAAATCCATAATTAAGGCACCTCATTATCCGAATAAAATTCAAAACAACAAAGGCCCTGCAAATCTTAAATATTCATAACAGAATGTCATCAAGAAACTTTTCCGTCTCATTACCTTGCGCTCCCACTCTCCCTCTCTAACTTCTCTTATCCCGAGCTTTCTCTCTCTCTCTCATCATCCCCAACACACCACGTCCAGATCTCAAAATTACTCCCTCTCTCGCGAAATAATAACGATAATTCCTTCGCCTGGCGATCTACTCTGGTTCTCGTTTCCATTCGATTTCTGTTGCAGCCGTTATCGACTTTGACCCCGGCACAATTAATTTTAAAATCAACAGAAGTCCTATCCCTCGTAAATCTGGAAAGAGGAGGAACTTTTCGAGCTTCGTCAACTTCCGAGACTCTCGATCGAACTTTAATTTCCACCGTCTCAACTTTCGTCTTATCGTGCCCGGGGTTCGCGATTTTTGCGATAGCGTCTACGCGGGACCGCGCACACTTCATCAATGCCAGCGCATCGTCGCGCGGCTTGAGGAGTTGCCGAGTGTATACCGGAGGAATGGGGCCGAAGTGCCGCGACGGCGGTGGTAGCGTAGTCGTATATAATCTTTTTGGAAGTAAATTGAAAGAGGAGATAAGAGCCACGACTCGTGAATGCTTTCGCACGGATTGTGAAGGAGGTGAAGGAGTGGATATGTTTTGTCGATGTCTTGGTTTAAATTCTGCCGGAGAGAGGTAATGGTTAGATAATTTTGGTTCGCTAAAATATAGTCTGATGAAAATTGGGGACAATAATGGGGTGATCATGAAAAAATAGCAGAGCGATGGGGCAGAAAAATAATTAATCGAGATTATCGGTTTGATACTCGGTAGATAGTCGAATAACGATTAGTGTTCGATAACTAATGTACTACCACAGACATCATTATTTGCGGTGATTATGTTTGATAAAAATTGTTACAAGTCTAAAATTTTGAAAAAGTCAAATTTTGATATTTTTGACGTTCCTCCACTAAACATTACGGGTTATCCCTTAGTTGATGACTTTATTCCATTATTCAACAGCGTCACTAGTCTCGGCGTAGTAATATACGCTAAGCTTTCGTGGGATACCCATGTGAATCATATTACAAAGAAATTTAATCGTGATGCATTTCAAGGATTGAGGAACAGATTACAAAGACTGCAGATTGCATGTGTGAAGTATGCGTTAGTTATAGGTCGAAGTGGTCATATTTCGCCTTATAGAGCAGCTCTGGGCTGACTACACACTGATTTGAGGAGACACTACTTCATGGCAATACTGATGTATAAAATGATGCTTATGCACTTTCTGGTCTAATTGAGAGTCTTTTCTTGAGATACGTACCCAGATCCGTAACTATATGCGGAATTAAAGAATTAACAGATAAGAGATGCACATTTATGGGATTCTCTGCTGTCTGCTGAGATTAGAAATCTATCTTTCCTCGGAAGGTTCAAAACAGCTCCAAAAGAGCATTTTCTTGATCTCGGCTAAACCAATCGCAAAATGGGCTATTTCTCTATATTAATACCAGTGTCGTCTCCCCTATTAGAGCGAGTGGTCAGTGTGAATGTCAGATAGTTTTTACGCTTAGTTTTAAGTATTTTCCTGTAATATCTTGGCGAGATATCGTCGTGCATGTATTTTTCTAGTCCACCAGATTTCTATAGTAATTTTTAAACTTTATATGTGATGTCACTAATTTAAAATTTTTGACTTATTACTCAGTATTGATTTGATCTTACGGGTGACTGTGATATTGTAAGTTAATATGTAAAACGTAGAGTATTTTGAAGAGCTTAAAACTGGTGATCGATTATTAAATCTATGATGGATTTCATTTTTTATACGAAAATGAAATGATATGAAAATGAAAATGAAATGATTTCATTTTTGAACCTATGATCGCTGTTTTAAAAGGTTTATCAATACGAATATTTACACACGTTTTCATTCCTTGTTTCAAGAAGAGATAACAACGTTTCATATTAAATTCTAATAGAAATAGGTCAGTGGGTTCTCAAACAAAGACAGTAACGAAAATGCTTCTTCTATATCATAACCGATTACCTCAGTGACCTACATAAAACTCATTCACAGACCTTTCCCCTCTCTCCCCCCAAAAAAAACCTATAGAAACTAATTACAAGTCAACATTGCCACGTCGTCGCGATAACTTCAGCGGCCATCCTATCCCCCAGCCGGAAAACCCCTGACATAGCCGTATTAACCCAGCAGCCGTCGCATCCTCAAAGCTCCATAATCGCACGACAGCCCGCAGTGCGCGTTTAAGAGTAAAGTCACGAAAACCACTTAAAGCCCAATCCACGCGACTGCATCATTCGCAAGAAAAGCCGCCCGTAAATTACCGGGTTTATAGTGCGCAAAAAAGGGGGGGGGGGCGACGGATGGAAAAATGTCATTCCTCTGACCCCCTGTAGAATTGGTTTTTTTTTAAATCCCTACGACTACGGCAACAAGTTCACTCAGATCGAGGGCACAGCGGACAGGGTAATTTTTCAAAATATAAAAGTATTCCATTACCTGATTGAAACGAGCCCGAGCAGCGCAAGCGAGTAGTATTACTCTCCTCGAGTATAGTTGGATTTGCGAAGCGAATTAAATGCTGTACTGTTCGCGCCGCCAAGTGATTGATGCATTTCGCTGGACACATTTTATTGGGGGGAAATGGGTAGGGGTATGGGTAATGGTGGTTTATAATGCAGTAAATGTCAGTTCGATTGGAATTCGTTATTAAATTTCGCGAGAATATTTTATGGAGCGCAAGCTACGTTATTTTTGAATTTTATGCTTGACCTCCTTTTTTCAATACGACATGGTGTATAGGCAAAAATTTGAATTATGGTATTTCGGGGGAAATGTTATTGCGCGCGAATTTCAGAATGGCGTGCTTTGTGCTTGGTATTATGGTAAAATTTTCGCTGTGAACTTAATAATATTTTAAAAATTACTCTATAGCAGCATGTTCTTCGTAGTCAAATTTTCCCTAGAGTCGATCTTTACTTAAAAGAAAGCAAAATATTTATCAAATCAATAAAATGTATTTCAATGTTACTCTCCCTCATTTCCAGTATCAATACGTCCGCAAAACTCACCCACGTTTAAAACCATTTCTTAATGAAAATTTATTGAAAAACGATATCACATTCAGTGCATTAAAATAAAATATTGTATCCGCAAATGCTCCAGCCATTCTGCGA
>JAPYZO010001868.1:0-18358 GCA_030522905.1 Torymus flavipes
TAGGTATATGTATATATATAAGCGAACCCCTCGCGCTCGAAAAACGAGACGCGCGCTCGGCGCCGGTGCATGCAGGCAGCGCCGCCGCCGCCGGGGCAGGGTCGTCGGCACGCTCCGTGCACACGTCAGGGCCAATGACCTCGGGAGAGAGAGAGAAGAGCCAGCGCGCGCGTATATACACGGCTACGTGCGTGTATATATGTGTGCGGGGGTCTCTGTGTATATATGTATGTGACATAACGCGCGGCGGGCATGCGCGTGGGGAGCAGAGAGTTGACCATGGTCGGTGGATTGGATTTTTGGCTGGTGGGCGGGGATTTTTAAGGGGCTGATGTTGGTAACGAGGGATGATGGAGGGAGGGGAATTTCGTTGGGAAAGGTGTACTTCGGCTTTCTTTCGTCTCTGGGAATTAGTATTGGCCGTTCAATTTGTTGAATTAGCATTTGTTTTAGGAGGGGTTAGGTAGTTGTTGCTGGTATTGATCAGGAGATGCTGTGGGTTGGTTGAATTTTATTTAGGTTGAGTGTTGTTTTTTTCTTTACGTGTAATGATGCGACGATTGGGTTGAAAGTATGAAAATTAGATTAGAAATAAACAGAGTAGATTCGAATGAACTGTTTTTTAACAGTATACGGAAGAACATTATGTTTCAGTTACTCTTGGAAGATTAAGAGAGTAAAATTATTTTTGTAATACTGACAATATTTAGTCGATCGACTCTATAGTTGAGCAAAATAAATAATAGTCTTAATTATACAAGAGCTATTTGAGAAATTAACATTTTTTTAATGTGCGATTTTTATTATTTTATACACATTTTTGCTTGATTTTTACATCTAAACTTCGTTCTACATAAAAAAAAGTTTCTATATATATATTCCAATTAGTAGCAAACCTGTTCTTCAAAATTCTCAAAACAGAAATACATCGGGATACATAAAAGATTTTAATCGATATGTCAGTATAGCATGTACGATTGCTATTATTTAAAAACCTTTCAATAAATCCTCCAAATATTTATTATTAATGCAAACAACACATTTACATTTTACCAGCTGCTATTGCAAAATTGATTTTATCTTGCATACATTTACAATAGTACTACAAATTTTATTCTACATTTAAATTGTCCTGTATATTCATCCAAATCGTAAACCTTTCCAACGTTTCTGTCTGTATCTTCCTCAAAATCTCCATCCCGAATCCTCTCCTCCGCGTACACACGCATTTTCGCGGCGGTGCATCAGAGTCGAGGCCGCGACACCGGGGGTCTCTCTTTCTCTCCCAGCAAAAGAGAGAGAGAGAGAGAGAGAGGCGAGCGGAGCCTTGAGTGCACGCGCGACGCGTGGGTGGCGGCAGCGGCGGCAAGCGGATATTAAAAATAGAGCGCGGGCGCATTTAGGACGCGCTCAGCTGGGAGATTATTATTATTGCTCGCGCCCGTGGCCTGCGCGCATGCGAGTCGCCGCCGTCGTCGACTTCTTCAACGCTGCGAGAGATTTTTTTTCGACAGGGAATGGGGGTTGGTTGTCGACGTGAATTATTTAGCTTTTGTGGAAAGTGGTTTATGGTAAATTTTTAATTGGACAATTTTAATGTAGAATGCAATTAGACGTTTTGAAAATCAAATATATATTTGTCGTGCAAACGCAACTCTCCTACTTCATAACATACTAGTAATAAAAGAATTTTATTTTCTGAAAAAAAAAATTCAACAGTTCATGTAACGTCCACCAAATCACATATATGAATTTTAATGATAATTTTTAGAGATGAAGATAATTAAAACGAATTTTACGTTCGTACATTTCGGAATTGAGCACTGAAAGTGACGACCGATAATTCGAATGTTTATTAATCTATCTCAATTTCCGAAAATCGACGCCGGTGTGATTTATCGGCTGCCAGTTGTCAAACGAATTACCTTGCATCGTTTTATGATGTCATTTATAGTCTTCCTATTACAGTACGAATTAAAAAATATTTCCCCGACAGTTTATGCAACAAATTGCGCTGGAACATTAACGATCAATCGATCATCTTCGTTTTTTACTATATTAACTATTTTTGTTCGGATTGACGTCATTTTTATATAATTTAACATTGGTAGAAAATAATTTTACTAGGATATAATATAATTATAAAAATTTATCATTACTTTTGTAGAATGACACATTAAATACTTATGATTAGTTTCTTTCTCTCTTATTTTCTTTTTTTTTTGACTCTTCTAATTATTCAAGCTATAAATTATTGTATTCAATCAATAGCAATAATCTAAAGTAACGATAATTAAAAAGTAAATAAAAAAAAGTAAGATGACGAAAAATTTAGCATAAAAAAGAACTAATTTTCTTTAAAACAAACTAATTTCCTCCATTTTTTCCCCAGTTCCTTACACCAACCCCACATCCCTTCATCCACCCTCAACCAATTCCCACGAATTCTTCTCAAAACCACCTCCCACTTGAAAAACGCAAAAATCCATCGCGAACGCCCATACGTCCTCGGAAAAACCCGCACGCTGAAAAACGCAAGAGAAAAACGCAGCGAAGCCAGCGCGCGTGGATTTCACTGCGGAACCTCGCGAGAGTCGCGCTCGGCTGGCTCCACGATGGAAACAGAGACGGAAAAGCGCGTCTCCTCTCTGTCTTCGACTTTCTCCTCGTCGCGGATCCCTGCGCGCGCGTTGAGTCTGCCTTGGGATTTTAAGAGGTGGGAGGTCGTGTGCAAAACTTTTTAGTGGGCTGGATTTTGAGGTTAGGGGGTACTTAGAAATTAATTATTTTGTTAAAAAGTGACGTAGAATATAGTTGTTTGATAGCTTGTATTAAATTTTTAGTTATTTTGATAGAACAATAAAATGGGGTTGTTGGTGATATAGTATGTGTGAAGTAGGCGAAAATGTTTGTGTTTTTACGGGCGTAAAGTTCAACTTCACCCATAGTATGCGTGGAGTGAGAAATGTAAACACTTTCTCGCGTATTTTATGCGCAAGTAAAACTTCAAGCACTCGTTCGTACAGTCCAACTTTACGCACTTATTACGAAAACAAGTATTTTAGCTTGCAATTTTTAACCATTTTTATAGAACAAGTCAAGTTATAATGTAAAAACTGAAAATCCACTTTACGTTCATACATATTTATCTCGATACTAGAAAATTACAAGTAATAAAATTCAGATATAGATTAATATAGAAAATGACTTGTGCACTAATTCACTTTACGGCATTATCAGAAACTCGGATCGTATTATTATTCTTTCATTATCTTGAACAATTTCATCGAAACAGCTAGTTCGATTAAAATAATTGTTATTTCTGGCTTTCATAATACCGCAATATTTACTGAATAATCAAATTATAACAATGAGCATTTCGCAATGTTAGAATTCACGTTTAAGAGCACATTTCTTCGAAGGTGAAATATCTCTTTTCGAGTGCATATATATACGAAGTTTACTTCTGATGCAAGCGTTGATTATTGTATACACGCCAGCGCAAGAACTACCGCCTCGAGCTGCGGAGAAATAGAACGAACAAAAATAATGTTATCTCGAGAAAAATCGATTTAAAGAAAAAAGCAGAGAGTCGATAGCCGTTGCTGCTGCTGCGCGCGAGCAGCGCTGAAGTAGCATGATGATGTAAGATGCGAGCCTATAATAATGAATTTCATATGTAGGTAGGCTCGCGTGATGCACTTTCCGGAGAAAAATGTTTTTTTTTTTTGTAAAATTATGAAAATTTTATTTGATACGGCAGATGATAATATTTAGTAGGTAATATTTATGAATGAATTCTTTCGAAACGCGTAAGATAATATTATTTGAAGAAATAAGCGACGAATGAGAAAAGAAGTCGAGGACAGCCGCCGGTACGTATAGGAAAAAGTGAGAGGTATAGGCCTCTACCATCAAAGTAAATACACGGTTTAATCGGCGATCGATAAAATATAGGCTTCTAAACTTCTGTTACAGGTGCGCGAATATAACTGCATTATTTTTATTGATAACACTGAGGCTGTTATATTTCGTTTTAATTGTTATCACTCAAGACCACGGCTGGATAATAACCAAGTGTTTATAAATATATTGGGTAGATAAAAAAAAATACAAATATTTATGTAGCTGTAAAACCACGTGCTAATATTGTTGTTTGAGTAGATGCCGGAAAAACGTTGGAGATAAGTACGAAAATATTTTTTTATCTCATTAAAAGAGATATCGATATACAGACACTTCTCAAGAAATTAATGCCACACCAACATTTTTAGTAAAATATTTATTCTAAAAACGTAACCGGCTATATATTCGATAATAACTGTAATTTACCAACGAAACAAAACTATTTTCTATTAAAAATCTCTACCAGCGTCACTTTCATATTATAAAAATGTATACATTTACACCGCGTTCTTGCCACCTTTCCCGCCGCGCGTCTGTTAAACTTCCAGCCAACTCTTAGAAGCTAAAAAAACGAATAAGTAATAAAAAAATGTTCGATGTAAAACGCAGCCGAAAGTAAAAAAAGAAAAGAAAAAGTAGACACCGTGAGAGAGGAAAAAAAGTAGCAGTAACAGCCCGCCGTCGCCGCCGGCGAGTTTTCACTTCTAGGCCCGCCTCTGCGCGCCGGCCGGGGGATTTATTGATCTCGGCAGCCCTTTGCCCTACATACCGCGCACGGCTCGCGGCGCCGAGGCCTATTTTTCCATTTTCCTCCTCGCGCTGCTGCGCTACTACTGTACTATGTTTTCGGGCTATTGTTCGGTAGCTTTTCAGAATATTCCGTTATTGTCATGAGCTTTGAAGTTCGGCTGATTAAGTAAGAGAGCGTGTGTGTGTGTCAGGTTGCGCTAGGTTTTTTTTAGACTCGCGTCACGTGTTTGTTTCGCTTCCTCTTTGATCCGCTCATACAGTCCGGTTATTTAATCGCGATTGTAGGTGTCGAATGGACAGTAATTACTGTGAAACCTGTATAAATATTTCTATTGAGGTGTGACAGGGAAAGGGGAAAGAAAGGGAGAGAGAGAAACAATGTAGGGGGTCAGGCCGAAATTCACGGCAGCTTTCAAGTTCTTGCGACTTTAAAGGCGTGAGGGAAGTTCTTCTTTGACTTTGAGCAAGCCCGAAGGAAAGTTGTAATTGGATTTCTTGTTGCTGATTCACTTTGCCGCGATATTAACAGACGCCTTGTGCCCTGTCCATTCAGCTTCCTTTTTTTTCTCATCCTCGTGTCGGGTACATTTTTACAGGATGACAATTAGGTCTAACGAATCAAAAGTATGGGTAGCTTGTTTTCTAATAATAAATAGATATTTTATTTTAGAGAGGTTTCTTAAAAGTCGTTTTATTTTAGTTGTACAAATAATTTCTTCTTTATCATACTTTTTCTTTTCGCGAAACCAATAAGAGTGAAGACGCTAAAGTACAAAAACAGTATGAGACTTATACGACTCCAATGACAGTAAATCGCGACCATACATTTTGCGGCAGAAATTTTTACTGAATCAATGACGGTAAAACTTACTACTCGCGACCTTTAATTCACAAAAATCGCCACTCCTCTTCTCTCCCATCATAATCCCATAAAAAAAAACCCCGTACCTCAGTACCCGTGTATCCAGCTCGAGTGCGAAAGACGCCGACGAGTCTCGTTTTTCGGTCAAAAGTAGCGGACCTCACGGGAGGAGAGCAAAGACGGGACGAGCAAAGAAGAGCGAGTGAGAGAGCTAGGCCGGATGAAAGGTGGCGGCGGCCAGTGGAGAAAGCCCGAGTGCGGTCGGACGGACGTATTTTCCGGTTCGCAGGGCCTCTGTGCACTATGCATGTGTGTGTGTGTGTGTAACAAAGTCGCGCGATAAAGGGGAGAGACCGCCGCCGCCCCTCCGGCGTCTCCGATCGAGGCGCGCCTTTGATGGTCACCATGGCAACCGTGCTGCTACAGGCACCCTCTCTCTCTATCTCTATCCTTTTAATCCGTGCTAGCTGGAGGATGAGGTCGCCGGTTAATGAGAAATTTACGCAATGTTCTTGAATTGATGCTGAAAGAGGGAGGATGTATGTACGGGGCTTGTCTCTCGCTGAGCTCTGTTTCATCTTTAATTCGGAGGGAGGGGATTGGATCGGTTTTTACCGGGGAATGAATCTTTGATTCTTCGACAGGAGCGAGGGAGGTTTATGACGGATGGTGGATCATCAGCTGGTTGGAGACTAGGTGGCTTGTTAAATATGGAGGACGCGAGTGATCAGCTGATCAATATTCTTGTCGAAGCGATGTCCTGGGAATTTTTGATTGGTGAGATTCGAAAGTTGAATTTTGAATTGTTGAGAATCGATTGGCGTTTTCTTAGAATAATATGGAAAATTGTTATTTCTGTGACAATAAAATTGTTGATAATTTGCATCAAATGATAAACATCGATTCTTGACGTAATAGATTCTTACTTTTGTTAATTAGAACTGAGTCTACTACTATTTTACATTGAGAGAGTATGATTCAATTCATTAACTAACGAAAAATTTTATAGTTCTTTTCTTTGCATGAACGAAGTAAGCCAAAAACAAAAACGAAGGTTTAATGATGAAAAATACTATGGCAACATTTTTCGATACATTGTGCGCTAGTTAGAAATCTTACGGAACCTGTGTCATAGTTAGGCAATCTAATGAAGTCAATAAATTTTCGAAAACAAAATCTATTCAAGAACCTACACAATAAACTTTCTAAGTCTTCCATTATATGTCGATCTACCGTCAAAAAAAATTTCTTTCCGTATGTTATCCCAAAATTTTTACAATTCAAGCAAGAAACGCAGTGTTCCCAAACCACAAGTCCCGAAGAGAGAGCCAACCCATTCATTAAATTGATTCATTAAACAAATCCACCGAGAGTACAGTTCCCTTACGTAAGCGCAGGTGAAATGCATCGCGGAAAACGAACGAACAAGTTCATACGACTATGTTGCCATTGTACGTCGACTATTACTATACACATACACACGAAACAACACGATAGAGAGGAAAAAAAGAATCTCATCAAAACTGACGTTATGATTGAAGATACAGCGCTACACGCTGCACACAAGTCCCGATTACGATCAAACGATCCTCATTAGGGCTCCAGTGATCTAGATTGGTTACAAAACCCCTGCTCGCGAGTGTACCTCTCTCTCTCTCGGCGAGCGCAAGCGCACACAGTACCGTGTGCTGGAGAGTCGAATAAATTAGTATCGGAGAACTGATACCGTTCATGCGCGCTAGCTAGCCCTCTGTGCATGTACCACGCGAGTGTTCGTTCACCAAAGCAGAGATTCGAAGGACACACTATCCTGATTTAACGGGAGCAATGAACTTCTCGGGAGTGAGTTTAGATTGGATTTCGTGATTGTTAATTACCCCTGCTTTGGCTGGTTTTGGGGTTCTTGTAGATTGCAGAGTGAAATGTAATATTTGGTTGGTGACAACAAATTTTTGTCGTCTTTATGTTATTTTTGGCATCTGAAAATTATCAGGAAAGACCTAACTTTGTTGTATTTCGTATATTTGTATCCATTTCCTAGTTCTACTTTCTCTTTTAATTTAAAAAAGTTACCAGTTTGTAAGTGCAAAGTCCCAAACTTTTCATGCCATTCAGTTTTCAAATCATCAAAAGTTTACTGATGTCATCGATTCGATTATTTCTATTATAGATTTTCATAAAAAGAATACAAATAATACTGTTTGCATAATTATAAGACAACTGCTTTACATTTCCCCAGCCATCTTATAGCCACTCTCATGACTCAATACACCTGTCGCTCTGTTCCAAATTGATTTCCAGGCCATATACCACCACCAGCAGTAGCATTGACGTCGCGATCCTTCTACAAACGCTCAACCAAGACTCTAGATTGATTTTCGCGGAAAGACATGATTCATCGTTACTCACGACATACACGTACACGCAGATAGCCATTACCGGTAAATAACCCTATACCAGGGGCGGAGATCTATAACGAAGTCAAGTCGGAGAGAAAAAGCAGCTAATACGCAAAATATCGCTTCCGCTCCGTTTTAATTCTGGCGCGGATAAAAAGCGGCGTTACGAAACGGTAATTTCGCTCGGGACTCGAGAGAGCGAGCGAGACTGTATCCTCTATCTTTCTCTTGCTACGAGAGAGAAAGAGAGAGAGAGAGAGAGAGAGAGAGAGGGGAGGACGAGTCGGCGTGACGTCGTGATTGCACCGTCTTGTACCTGTACTCTTCTCTCTCGCTTGCTCTCCTCGGGACTTGATTACGGCCGCGAGGTTAATTCAGGTCTACCGTTCTGTATATCTCGCTCTCTCTCTTTTTCTCGTGCTTTTTCTTCATGTTTATTAGAGCCGAATTATATAAGAATGGTACGGCGATCAGCGGCAGCGGCTGGACGATATTTTATATTGTCTAATGGCGATCGAATCTCCTGGCGATGGTGGTATACCCGCGGTGTATGCCAGGAATGCAGAGGTGGGGGAGAGATGCATTTCTTCGGCCGGCGGGAGATGTTAACGTTTCCTGCTGGCAAAAAAGACACGGCGATAGTGAGGTTACGCAAGAGGAAAGTTACGTAGTCGATTCGGCTTCTTCGCTCCAGTTCTAACCACAACAATGATCGGCGGCGCCGCTGCGGCTGTTTCTGTTGTTGTTGCCGATAGTTTCGAGATTTCAGAAATTTTTGCAGTACCCGCGATGTGGTGTATCGGAATACCGCCGAAGTTTACGTAACATCGTGGATTTGGTTTTCGCGGAAAAAGTATTATGTTCGTGACTGTCTAAAAAGTTTAGGGTTAGAATTTATGACCATTGTGCAACGTGGAAAACTAGATTTTCAGCAATGATACTTTTGTGCTTTTGGCCAGGTTATCGAAAAACTTTACGGTGCCAGGTTCCAGTCAACAGCATCGATTGATCCACTTGCAATCCGGTCGTCTCTCTCTCTCTCTCCGTTACTGGGTCATTAATATTTAAATACCCTACTATCAATAGCCCACTGTGAGAATCTTGTAATGCAATTTAATCTTCCTTGCTGGATATGAAACTAAAAGCATATCGAAAACTACATTGAAAAGCTTAAAGTGGGCTTGTACAAAATTCAAGCATTCGAAGACTTTGCTGACTTTAGCGTACTTAAGCGTCAATTTAAATATTCTTTAACTGGTCGATGCATCGAATTTTCAACTTTATCTTATAATCCACCTCTCCAGGGCATTGATAAATTCATAATCTACATTTATTCTTCCAACTGTAGTCTAAAAAGTTTGACTATATGCTAGTGACTTGAAGAAACTTTATTCAAGAATTACTGACCATAAAACCGTTACGTATCAAATATTTCAATTGTCTTTCAGTTCAAAACTTCACAGGAATCATTTCATTCCTGTAACCACAATATTACGCCAACCGTAAAAACCCCAGTCCCAAAAGCCTTCAGTCGACAAATATCCTTAATCCCACGAATTCCCGCGTACTCTCCGACATAACATTGACACTAATCAAGCCGTCTCCACATTTCGCAAACCTACCAATTCGAGGCATCAGAGTTGTACGTGTACCCGAACGCAACGACGCGCAGTACATTCTCGTTTTTCCACGCGCGCGCGGCCTTTCTCTCCGCTCTCGCACACATACACACACACACACAGCGATGCATCATCATTCCGTACACGCAGTGTCGTCGTGGTCGTTGTATTATTACATAGCAGCGAGCTGCGGGGAAAGAAAATGAATGACTTTCTTGTGCGCGGCTGATTGACAATTCGCTCTCTCGTGCCACTTCTTCGTCTTCTCCGGCCTGTGCAGTGTCTTTCGGCGGTTTTTATCAAGGTTAATATTATTAGCGTAATCCCTTTTCTCCAAAGCCGCGTGTATGTACATGTACGTATACGCAGATGGCTGACGGTTGAATTTTCCGTCAATGGTGCAGCCAATGAGTTTTGCAATAGTTGGTGCTGGGTGTATTAATTGTAAAGTTGACGCGTTGTCTTCTGTAATGAATTTTTTTCGTATATTAACTTAATCGCTGGGATCGAGGATGAATAAATTAACAACGATTCATTGTGGCAGCGAGGTGATAAATAGGGATAGTGGGTGAATGGAGCGATAAATACGTTTTCTGGTGGGAACATATGGTAATGTCTGTGTTGGACGAAATTGTACTCGAAGAGGGTTTAATGAGGTAGGTTGCAGATGCGATGTTTAACCAATGCCGATGAATACACTGAATGAATGCAAGTGACTGAATTTTAGGTGCGACGAAACTTATTGGTCCGGCTGTTGTTTCGGGTCATAAAATCCCTTGTACGCTGAAATGATGGTTATGGTGGGATTTTATAGAAGACATCAACATGTAAATTTGAAGCCCTTGAATACAGAATAGAAAATGTCGATTGCAATAGACATTGTCTAATTGGAGCATGCATGCAATAGTTAACTAACATAACGAGACTGATAAACAATTCACGAGACAGAAAATATTTATGAACTACTGTTTTAGACCATTAAAGGTCCTTTGACAATATAACGACTACGATTATGACCTAGTAATGTTAAACAACTGTTACCGCGTGAATTTTTCTGCTACGATAATCATTCATTATTTAAGGAACTTCAACTCTCCGAATCCGAAGTATACGCGCGTACTCTCGAGCGCGAACGAGGATCCAAAAATACCTCATTCGTTACGAAATTACCGGCTCTTCTATTCATCCCTCGGCAACAATAGCCAACAACAACTCTCTTTCCATCGCGGGGGCAACTCATGCGAGAATTCCAGCACACCTCTTTTTCTCTCTCTCTCTCAAAATTCCGTCGAACGGCTCGCCAACGCTAGGGCAAACTTTCCTCCGCCCCTGCCTTTTATTTCGTTCTCTCCTCATCCCCCGCCTCGGTATATGTATGTGTATAACCATTCCCGCGACGACCTACATTTCCAGAGACAGAGACGGAGAGAAAAAGTGGGCTTTCGTGACTCGTCGTCGTCGTCGTCTCGTCCCCCTCGTTTTATCTCCCCTCGCGCGAGTGGCTTTCGGATCGATGAGTCATTTTTCGGAAGGATCGCGACCTTGTTGCGGATCGATGCGCTTTTTGGGTGGGTTGTAGACACGCTGTGTGGCGGTCTGCCAACGGAACAGGTGACAAGAGCAGCGAGTTTTTTGGGAGCAACATGTGGCCAGGACTTTAATACGATGACTTTAATTGTGGAAAGCAACAGTAGTGGCTCTTATCTGGATGTTGGATACGTGTTGAGGCGGCTCTAGCACTGAGAATTGTTTGTAGCAGGAAACGCGTGTGTATTATTTGCTGACTCAAGATTACGTCTGCGTTCAGTTCATGCGGAACTCATTTTTCTATATTACGCAGTTTTTGCGCCACTCATGTAATCACAAGGAAATGATTTTGTCTTTACGTCGTCGTGTGCTCCTATATCCCGTACGCTGCTGTCATTTTTGAGATGTTATGGCTGGCATTAATCTTGTGAAATGGCTTTTTCTTTATTAGACAAATAAAAGTATCATTCAGCCGGAAAATTTTTTTTTTAAATTTTATATTGTTGTTTGTTGGATATTGTCGTAAAAATGTTGAATTTAAATACTAAAAATTTCATATTAAGTATATTGTTATTCGCTGGATATTATAAAAATTTTTAATATTATATAGTTTTAAAATAAAATAAAGTCCTGTACTTTAGTTAATATAAGAAGGAATTTTTTCATTTAAAAATTGATAAATGGAAAAGTATGATTTATGTTCGTAAATTTATAGATAAAAATACGCTTAATCGGATAAAATTGAAAAAATTTAGGTTACTGAATATTTGAAATTACATCTCTATATATTATTTCAATAAATTTACAGAATAACTCTTCATCTTGAAAAACTCAAACTCATAAATGGGAATATAACATTGTAACGAAAAGAAATATATTAAAACGTTTCCGTCTACATACTATTGATTTTTCATTTCATTTCTTTTTTAACTCAGTCATCAAGATTATTTCAGATTCTCGAAACTGATACATAAATTTAATTTCACACGCGTCATAAATATATACAATAAATTACATTCTGTATATTTTAATATACGCACGTGCGCGTGAACAATATACATTTGAATTTTTACATTTAGCCATGAATGTTTTATAAATGCAAATAACAAAAAAAGAAATATCACAACTTCCACGCTCTCTCTCTCTCTCTCTCTTTCTCTGTCCACGTTTTGCTCGCCGGAAACTTTCGAAGCCCCCAAAAATACGAAGAGTCGAGTTGCTGCCTCCCAGCCTAAAATCAATTTTCCTCCTCCTTCTCCTCGTCGGTCTCTCCATCTCTCTCGGCGGCCATCTAGCGTCGTCGCGAGACCTAAAAATACGCCACTCAAAGAAGAAACAGAGAGAAAAAAAAGAAGCGCACTAGCGCTCCGAAAAAACAGAGGAGAAACCTGCACTGAGGGCCTGTGTCGCCCACGCACGTATCTGTCTCTCCTCTCATCACATAAATTCTCCTCGCTTCTCCCGAATTTCCGCGTTCGAAATACATAGATCCCGGAGGAGACGTATAGGAGAGAGAGCTAGCGAGAGAGAAAAAGAGAGAGAGAGAGAGAGATCGTTGCCACGCGGACCGCTGAATGGGAAAGCTTTCGATTTTCCGTCTCCCTCAGCCTCGCCCATGCTGGAGTGGGAGGGAGAGAGATGGAGAGAGCGAGATAGAGCGGGCAAGCAAGCGAGCGCTGTGTACTAGCTTAAAGGTGATGTGCCAGTCGAGAAGAGCGAGAGACTCGAGGCGTGGTTGCATAGATCCTGGAGTTTTTGGAATTGGGATTGGTGTTTTTTTCAAGGAGAAGGGTGTAGAGTGCGTAGTTTTTGGGAGGTAATTAAGTTTAGGATGTTTTTTTTAAGGTTATGTTAAAGTTTATACAGATGAAGTTGAGATTATTTGTTACTGGGATAAACTTCAAAATATCATGTCAAGTATATTTGTCAATTTTGAGGTTATGTTTTTAGGTAAATTATAAAGCGAAGCATCATTAGTTTTTGAATAATAATGTAAAAATTCTTAGTTGTGCGTATTTTGAAGTGAAAGAAGAAAAGTTGCAGGAGTTCCGTAACTAGGCTAAACTTCAAATAGTACTAAAGAATGTTCTTGTGAATGTTAAGGTTATGTTTTTATCCTGGATAAGCAGGAATTTCATTGTCTTCAAACGGAAATTCGGGAGGTATATTGTATTTATTAAATAGTTTTACTTTAAAGTATATGTTTACCAGTTTACGCAGTATGAAACGCTTTAAACAGATTCAGAAAAATAGTTGAGAAGAAAAAAAGAATGAATTATTAAGTATTAAAGGAAAATAATCTTTTTACAACATACAATGAAAATTCGTAATATCTTTTTCTTAATAATCTAAATAATAGTCGCAACTTCAGATAAGTATTTATCTCTTTAAATTTTTTCCAAAACAACATCAACCAACCTTATCTTTTGAAAAACTCGAAAGATAACCGCCCCATGCACTCAACCACGTCGCTGAATTTTCTCACGATCGATTCAACCCACCCACCCACACTTAATTACATCGGCCATCCACTCGACTACAAAAATTCTTGTCTCCCCCCTTGCCCTCCTCCTATCGCCACGGAACATTCAATCACCTTGTTTATCGCAATGCACTCGAGAGAGAGAGAAGAAGCGCGCGAAAATCCATCGTCATCGCTTCTTCTTCTCCTTACCCATCTCCAGCGTCCACTTATCTTCCTCGCCGCGACACAATATTATCACCTATACGCCGGGACAAGAGAGCCCCTTCGAAATTCTTCTTCTTCTTCTTCTTTTCTCGGCTCGTTAAACCGCCCGATATAATCCGGCATCTTAGCTAAGTCACGCGTACGAGTAATTGCACTCGTTACCGATGCCACCCCCCCCGCTTCAAGATTATCTGTCGAATTTTTTTAAATTATTCCCTCCGCGGTAATCAGATCGCTCTCTTTCCCTCTCTCTCTCTCTCACGCAGGCCTGAACTTTAATTATGTGCGTGCGAGTAAACAAAGCCAACGCGTGGCTCGCGATGAATGCGGAGGCTTCAAACTTCCCTCATCAATCATTCGCGTCTGACGTCGTAGATTTCGTAATTATTAATCCGCGGCTCTTTTTCTCTCGCAGTGCGCGGGGTTTATATATAGCGCGAGCCTATATTTCGCGCAGCTCCTCGTCTCCGACTGCGAGGTGACAGTCGACTGTCAGTCAGGTGTTCTCGTTTATTCTATTGTGTTGGAAGAGAAAATTTTTTTAGGGTATTGATCGCAGAGAGTGCGCTTGGTAACGATTGAGATGTTTGGTTTGTGGATGGCTTGCGTAGATTAGATTATTTCTACAATGTTTATGATGCTGGGAACAAGCTATTTTGGTGAATTTACTCTTTTGCTATGGCTAATTCGTTCGAAAATTTACCTTAATTGAGGTAGGGAAGACCGGAGGAAAATGTTTTTTTTATTAGTAATGTGCGCTGCAGTTGAATAACCTCCCGAGTAGAAACACAATCGATAAAATTTAATGTGAGATTCTATAAAAAAATAACTATGAGGAACTAAAAAACCACTACGCAAAACTATTAAATCAAAAAATGGCGTTCCATTCTTACAGATTTACTGAACGAGAACCAACAATCTCTAGTTCTAATCTTACTGAAATGTGACTGGAGCCATCCTCAGATCCCATCACGCCAACTTAATTTCTCGAGTCAATTCTTCGCAACAACAACCGTCCCATCCCCATCCTACCGTAATCGAATGCCATTATTTTTTCTTTCTCAAGCCCATTCTTCCTCCCCATAAAAACAAATTGCAACACAACAGTTTACCCGAAACCTCATCACTAAAACACCAACCTCGCAATCAATAAATCCTCCAACATTCTAGCAGAGGTGGGACACTACACACAAAACACCTCTGACGAAAAAAAAGAATATCCCGTGAATGTCGCGCGCCTGCCAGCGACCGGCTAATTATTTAATCAATGCGCGCGCGTGCGCCTTATCTCGCGCGTGGCGCCCCCCACGGCCGCACCGATCCATATAGCAGCTCCCCTCCTCCCCGCGCCCCCTGAGGGTAGGGGACTTTTGATTAAAACGAATCCGCCGTCGCCCGCGCCCCCCTTCATGCCACACCCTCGCCCGCGCGCCAGTAATTTTTTCTCGTATATTTTCTTCATTCGTGCGTGCGCGTATAGGTAGCTGTATCGCGAGAGCTCTCGGGATCTTTTTTTATCATCGCTATGTCGCTGCTGCTGCCTTCTTTTTTTGGGGGAAAACTTTTTGCTTTTCACTCGGCTCGCGAGACTTTTTGATAGAGGAGCCGTAATTTTGAAGGATGAAGATCGGGAAGATGGTCGATCGATATTTTGGTGCAGATATGAATGGGGCTAATGAAATTTTTGCTGAGAGTATTTAGAGGAAAATGTTGGCGATTCGTGATTTCTTGAAGGTATCGTTAGGGTTATAATGGCTGTCGTAAATTATTAGTTACTGTGTGTGTATGTTTTCTCCGGTTATTTATCGCGATGGAAGGTTTGTGCGAGTGATTCATGGCGAAAATAAGTAATAAATTTACCTACTAACGTTATCGATTTCCTTAATTACTTTGCGACGGAAGAATTGCAGCGCGGTAATTAGATTTAATTTACGTTAGGTGTAATTAACGTTAACAAGGCGCTGTCTTTCGGTCCATAAAAAATTAATTACCTCACTCCAGATTGTTTGAACCGTCCAAGAATTACTTTGACAGCAGATTTGTGTGTATTGCGCGTGCGCCGCCTAGTGTTACCTTCGAGCACTAATTAATTTGACATAATAAACGTACTAATAAATAATATTCCGTGCGGTGTAGATCATCGATGACTTTATTTTCCGCTCCTATTCCATTATTTGAGGAAGTAGAAGACTTGTATTTAAAAATAGAACCAAATGCAAATAAACCTGCGTTTTACGAGTACTAATTGGCAATAACCGTACTAATTATTACACTTCACGTTACATAACAGACACACACACACACACACTTTACAACAGAAACGAAATATCGAAAAACTTTTTGAAAGCTGCCGCATATATTCCCACGCGGCAGCTCGCGCAAAATCCCCCCGCGTGATTCGAGCCGAGTCGTAAAAGTTTTTCGAGCGCCGTCGAATGTCAATATTCTCTCCGGCGTTTCTGCCCAATCGATTTTTATTGCCGCCTTTAAAACTCTACCAACTTTTCGACCCTCTCGTGTTCTCTCTCTCGCGCCGCCGACGGCTTTCACTTTCGCGTTCCACATCCGTCTCGTTACCGCTCTCCTCTCTCCCCCTCTTTTACTTTTATCTTTTGTAATTTCGATGCATCCTCCTCCTCCTCCTCCAGATGCAAACCGCGAGAGCGACGCGCCGGTCCACGAAATATACAGCCGGCTGCTGCTCCTCGCGGTTTACTATGCGCGGGTGGCCGAAGAATGCAGAGGGAGGAATGAAAGAGGGGCATTATTATTGAGAATTTCGCGTCGAGGTGACTTGAATAGACGCGCGGTTGTAATGAAAAGGCCGGGGTTTGCTGTTGATCGACATTTTTTGGGTTGTTAGGTTTAGTTTTATCGTAGCATGTATATGATTAAGTTTATAAAATTGTCAATGAGATGGGTTCTAGAATTAGAGGTTCCATTTCGACGATAAAAGTGATGAGTTGATCAATCGTGGTATTTTTAACTGTAATTAACTGTATAAATAGGTTATATTCCAGTTTCTCGAAATATTTAAATGTTTTACATTAACGCTACCTAGTTACAAAACGATTTCTGGCAAAAATACACATTCTTCGTAATCTTCATTCGTTTTCAAATAATCTGATTCATTTGTTTTTATTAATTTACTGACTAAAAATGAGATTTTTCTATTTTCTTGCATCATATTCTTTCTTATACATTTATAATGTAATTTTGTAAAGATTTTGTTTCTTGAGGAGCTATTCATACAATCCTATAATTTATAATTCATCTCAAAACACACTTTATATCTCAAAATATTTCAACTTTCCCAGTCGCTTCCTCCAATTTTGAACGACAAAACTCTTCAATTATTCAATATTTGCAAAAAATACAACGAAAGAAATTCCACAAACTCTCACAATCCCGAAAATTAACCCCCAATAACAAGGTCGAACTTCCATTTAAAAATACTTTTCTCATATATAACTTTCCATCATTGCGCTCGCGCGCTCGCTCTCTTCATTTATTTATAATAATAATGAGAATAACAAGTCCCCCGCGGTCGTAAAGCCGTTCGTTCGTTCGTTCGTTAAGAAAAACGCGTAATGAAACGAGAAATTAGAAAATACTCGCGGGAGAGCGAGCGAGAGCGTAATTATTCGACGAGAGAGAGAGAGAGAGGGAGGGGGGAGAAATGCATGTAATTACGATGTATTATGCGGGGGATCGCACAGCCGGTCGCGTAATTCCGATCGATGATTGGAGCCGGCAAGTGCGCCTGTGCGCTCTCGAGGAGAAAATTTAATTGAGTGGCTCTCGGTAATTTTTGTTATTACGTGAGAGAGAGAGAGAGATTTTTATAATAATATGAATAACGTGATTTGTACAAACGTGATGACTATTAGCGAGATTTTTATGATGTTTTAGAATTTGCGAGTCGTGGTCGCTGTTTTGGCGAATTATTATTGTTTCATTTTTAAATATACGTGAAAATTGTATTTTTGAAAGTCAAAAATCCTGGTTACCTAACCAGAAATGGGAATGGAAAGTACTTGTAACTACATGTAAGATTTTTTTTTGCAGAGTTAATTAAAATTTTGAAGGTTTGATAGGTAGTTAATTCTTGAAACTTTCAAAATTAAAAATTTCATATTAATAATAGTAACGAGCGTTAAAAACGGTAAAAATTTTTATACTATAGTCAATTTAAACGAAAACTTAAGGTTTTTTTTTTTCAATATTATTTAACCTAATTTTCCAAAGACATTAAATCAGTATTTAAATGAATAATGTACAAATAAACTTATAAAGTCAGTAAATCTAATTTAAATTATTACCTTTTAAATTAACACTGAATTATTAAATAACAGCAAAATATCATTGATTATGATATCTTCTTTATCAATAACAAAAAGTGATATTAACCAAAAACGAAGAATCCCAACAATCAATTTAAACCATTCCGCCATTATACCTACATCCCAAATCAACTCTATCTCAAACCTCGCTTACACCTGACCAACCAACCACACCAAAATCTCCCACACAAACAACGAACGACATTTGAATCCCGAACGCACATGCGCTTTCATTTCTATTTAAATCCGCCTTCGTACCTGCA
>JAPYZO010001869.1:0-18697 GCA_030522905.1 Torymus flavipes
TCTAAGTTATAAAATATGTTCTTCAACCGTTTTGTCTCAAAACTTTCTTTGCTACTGCAAAGCTTCCTCTTTAGAGATCAAAAACTGATAATACATTTAATATTTACATAACAAACATTTATTTTATACATTATATTGCCATAGAATTTTTTAATTTAAGCCAAAATGCAAGGAATCACATCCTGCTTCCTGGAAGACGCATAGTCCTATTATACTCACCGCGGAGTCGCCGCCGATAATTACGCCCCCGCTTGTGCACTTTCTCTTTCGCGGTCGCGCGTTAATGGCGCACTGGCGCACATATACGGTGGGCAATGGTGCGTTTTAGTAGTGCAGCTTCTCGCACATATATACGCGACCGCTGCGTATCGACGAAGCACATAAACGCGCGCGCGTGCGTACATAGTGCGCACGCAGAAAAGAGCCTCGCAACACGCGCCTGTACGTAAAAGTATAGGTGAACTGTTACATTGTTATGCACGTAAAGACTTTCACGTTGCGGCTCGTGCAGCAATGAAAGTAATGCGCTGTGTAAATAAAGAGGCGTTTGAGCACCGTGAAATAATAGTGTTAGTGGCTTCCCGCTTTCTTTGCATGTCTGTATTCGATTTGATAAAGGAATGCACTTGTGTGGGAATCGTTCACAAAGTCATTCACAATTATATAAATCTATAACAGGTACAATAGCAGCCAACTTAAACTGCGAATTTTAACAATTTTCTTTTATATAGTTTCGTTGCTGAATTTTAAACCATTCCAACTTTGGAAGACCTTGTTATTGTTAAGTTCTGAAGAAAGTGGACTGACAGAATATTTATTTGAAGCAAATGAAATCTTTTTATCCCAAAAGAATAATATGATTTGATAAGTACAAAAGGAAAGTTGTCTCAAGATAAGTATTGCATGTGTCAAAAGGATGAAATTTTGAGGCAAGAGAAAATCTCCATAGTGTTCTATCAAAGAAAAATAATTATTTTGAATATTTATGTACTCTTCCGAAAGAAATATAAAAATACAATTTTTTATATTATTTTTTGTTTTCATTTTTGTTGTGCCAATCAAAATACAATTTGGAATTCAATTTAAAAAAAATTCATCAACAATACGAAGAAAGAATTTTCAATAACTGCAATTCCTGTAATCTAAACGCAATCAAAAAATATTTTCGTTTATGCCTCTTCCATTATTTTATAACTTTAAATTTTCAATGAATTAAAAATAATTTCACATTCTTTACAGATTATTTGTACCCACATAGCGCGGAAATATTTGTCCAATGTTGCAGGAGAATTTTTTTATTGCTGCAATATTGTTAAAATGTATTGTCAGAGCGTTTCAGAAATATTGTTGGATTATTAAATGTCCGCCTTACAGCCATTGCAGTAATATCGCATCTAATATTACAGCAATATTGTTGTACTGTTAGTATATTTGTAATTACTTTGAAAATAGACCTACCCTATATGTTATGAGTAATATGTTGTAATATTATAGAAGTACTTAGAAGGAAGATATAAAACCTCAAATGTCATATTACTTATACTGCCGCATTTGTTAATGAATCAAAATAATGTTTTCCCTCTTGAACAATATTAATCGTTGTATACGTAGATACATAATACTGGTTTAGACGAATTTTGTAAAGATTTGAGACTATGCTGCATTTAATTTTGACTTGGCCTCTCCTATATTATTATTACAGCATACATATTTTCCGCTGGGTGCAATTACTGCCTAATACTTCGACTAAGAATGTTCACCATCTGGTCCCATGTGCCCCACCGTTCACGCTTTTAATAACAATCTACACTGTAATCTATGTCTAATCCATAACTGTCTTTACCGTATTGATCCTAATCTGCGCGGTTCCGCGCCATTCATCGCTACCTCATAACGGCTCTGCGCTTTCTACCCTCAAAACTGCATGGGGTGTGCCTCGCCTCGCACATAATAATGACGCTCCCGTGCATACAACATCATCGAAGCATTCGCTGCAACGCGTGCAGAGCTAAATCGAACGCGCACTTTTCGAAAATTGAGCAGGGGGGCGTGCGCTTTATTTCACGAAAATTACAACGACGGAGTGGCATATCGACTCCGCCCTCCCCCGCAGTTCTCGCTCTCGTTTTCCATCTCTCTTTTGCTTTTGCTCTCTGCATACACGCCATTGTGTGTATTGACAGATGCTTATAGGCAATAACCTACTTTTGTACGCAGCATCCATTGATTTTTCCCTTAAGCTATAGATGTACAGAGCGACTGCTACTGTTGCACCGTAGGGGGCGCGAGAATGGATGAATCACGTTAGTTGCGCCCTCGAACTTTTCTAGGTCACGTGTTTTGCGGCATTCTAGCCTTGCAGATGCCGTTGCGAGCTCGACTATGGAAGCTGACACTTGTATTTACGTAAATAATTCAAGACGCAAGAGTACTTATATGTTAGTCATATCTATGAGTATAGATTATTTTTGAAAAACCGCAGATAATTTCGCTTATAGATGATTTTTAATTAATTAAAACTAAAGTGATGAACGCATATATTCTTTAGATTCGTCATTGAAAGTACTGGATCAATTTGATCCTATGTTTTAAACCTCTTTATGTTTTAAACCTGGAGTGTGCTCTTTAAAATTAAAAAAAAAATTTCTTTTTCTTCCTCTTTATTTTTATTTTTATTTTTGTCCAACAGTATCTTGGTAATACCCAAAGAAAACATCAATACAAAGCACGCCATCTCAGCTAAAACTATTTTTAAGCATTAGTCACGAATTTATAATGAAACTGCAAAATTTTAGCCAGATATATCTATTTGTTTAGAAAATATGGCAGATCAAAATTTACACACACATTCATACACCCGAATATATATGCACACGATAAGCGTTAACATTTTCCACGAAAAGTTTATAATTTCGAGTCTCAATGATCTCAAAAACATTGAAATTCGTGAAAATCTCGTACCTGAAAAATTTCATACTCGAATCGCACCTTTTAAATTAAGCAGTTGACGTGCACTTGATTTCGCTACAATGCAGTTATGAATTCAGTGAATAAGCATTCACCGGTAGTAATAAACTACTTTCGTACACCACTCAAGCTCGACATTTATCGATTTTTCCGAATAGCATATAAAGCAGCCTGCCATATTATACGCGTCTAAGAGGAGGAATCGCGCATCGAACTTTGTATATTCTAACTTTTTTAACCACATGCGCTCAATCATCTAAAACTTTGGATTTCATATCCCTACAAATCTTTACAGATATTTTTAAATACATTAGTTGAACAATATCCTATATAGATAACTTTAAAAGCTTTGTAAGCATTTACATATCTTTATCTTTATACCAGATCTATCTTTCACTTATACTAGACTTGTGTTCGCCTTTGAGGGCTTCGAAGGACACTGAGTTTCGCATCTCCGCGAAGATCATGTTAAATTTGCATGTTATTCGAATGCTGTGTACTTCCCTGACACACGCTCAACTCACAGATTTCCTCTGAGCAGCTACTAATTTATGCCCTCCTTCGAGGAATCGCAGTAGCTTTACCATGGAATGATGTACACAGCTTACGTAGACTCCGATCATTAGTGTGGTGCGATGAACTTTAAGAGATAGGTGTTGTTAGAGCTAGATTTCCGAGAATAAAACGATATGATTCGGAAGAATAACTTCAAAGTGAAAGAGCCAAAAGGTATATGAAAGAAATGTTCTTATTGTAAATGGAGCAAGAAAGCTTCTGGGATCAGTTGGCTTTGTCGTTGTCCGGAAATTAGAATCATTACTGCAATTACGTCTATTGTTGGATTTTCGCCTCGCGGAGCAGGAAATAGTTAAACCGTTTTACCCACAATGAAAATAATCCGATTAGTGATTAGTGTGACGTACTCATTGACCTATAGATATGAGCTACTTTTTTTATAGAATCTGGACAATTGCTTGTAATAGGAAGACAAATAAATGAATTTCTGTACATAACATAGCACTAGCATCTAGTAGAATTTTCCTTATATTTTCTTATATAAAGCTTACTTAGTAAGCCTACTTAGTCAAACAAGAGTGTGTTAGGATAATTGAACAAATCCTGCTGACTTTAAAAACTGACTTTTTTTAGACGACTTCATTCGAGAGATTTTATATAATCGTGGCTATCACTGCCTAATCGTGATTTTTTTATTTGGATCACACAATGGGTGCAAAATTGTCAGCAATTTTAGCAACTCATTTTCAGCTTTAAAGGATCCAAGCTTTTTTTGCACCTTATTTCATACAATTGTACGAATGATAATAAATAAAATTGGAAAAAAATTCGTTATTTACAAAAAATATGCATCAGGCAATGTATGCAATGGTACCTCCATATTTACAATAAGCAGTCGCCAAATACGAGCAATGCAAAAACACTGCAGAAAACGATATTGCGCGTCGTCGCGCGAACTCACGCGTTCGCTGCGCATTATGTGTATTTCTATGAAGGCTCATACATTATTCAACCATGAGGTTAAGAAAGGGAAAGCGGGAGGGATACCGGGAGACAGAGGACGAGAGAGAGAGGGGTGAAGGAGAGAGGATAAGTATAAAAGGACGACGGAGGAAGGCGACGAAATATTGCTCACGTCTTCGCACGCCAATGAGTGCGGAAGGCATATATATGCATGACGCGAATAATGCGCGCTTGCGCGAGCGCAACAGCGCGAATAAACGCTTGGTGCACGGTGTGGCGACCGTGAAAGGGTATAATAGTCACGCACGTGTGAACCCGATAGCGAATTTGGGCTGTTATACGCGGTCGCGTGATATATCTGATGGCGTTGATCGGTGCGCGTGCACGGAGGAAGAGAGATGGAGATCTATCGCGAATTTTCACTTTGACTGCATTACGAGGGTGTTTTCGATGAGTGGCTGCTGTTGTAGACATGAATTGCGGTCGCGGTTTCTGTAACTGATTTTAGAGATTGGTTATATTTTCTTTGTCCTTTCTACTATCTAAATTTAAGTAAGTGAAAATTCACTTATTACATGTCAATATTCACTTATTTGAATAGTAAAAAGTCGTTCACTGCGAATAAGTGAATATTTACTTATTTGACAACTGAAAACTACTGCACCTATACAATAGGCACCGAATTTCTTATATTCGATGACTACATAATTTCACTTATTTTTTTAGTTAAAACTGTTTTACTTATTAAATAAATTAACATTATTATCTGTAAAGTAAAATTACATTTGCACAATAAGTAAAGATAAACTGCAGGTGAATATCATCATTATACAATTACTTTAAATATCTAGACAAGATTACAAAATAATATTACATTATTTTGAAAAATATTAATTTTTTGAGGGAGAGTAATTTGATGGTTGGTGGTGTATTATATTAACACACCATAGGTGTATCTTTCAACAAAAGAAAAAAAAGTGGTTCAATAATAAGATATTCGACGTTGAAAAAAAAATTTTTTTTCAATAACAATTTTAATATTAACGGTGGAATAACATCCAACGTATTTTTCTTTTTAATAATTACATTCTTGGCTACTACAAAAATATGGTTTCGTACCCTTTGTATGGAAACATAAAGAATTTTATTTTTTACATACATCTTTACATCAGTGCGATATTCCTAAAAAATTTATAATAATAAATTTGTTAATACCACTTTATTCTGTCAAAATAATTTTTAGGGCATACAGAGTTCATGTACCTTAGGAAGCATTTCCATACAATTGCATAGTATCGTATGTATGTATATGTATTCCAGCAAGAACGATATTTACTAAGTTTATTTTTGTTACATTACTATATTGAAATGGGTGTTAGCCAACAAAATAAATTTATATAAGAAGAATAATGATCGATCCATTCAGTTCAATCAATCTTAAGGAGAGCTGCATAAAATGTCTAGATCTTATCCGATGACGAGATCTTGATTTTTATATTAAGTATTTGTGAAAAAAAAACTTAAAGATAATTTTTTTTCAATTTGTTTGAAAGAATAAATCATTTTTCCGACTACAATTCATGTTTTACTGTATACACAGTTATCTTTAAAGATAATTTCAACTTCAATAGCAGTAGTAAAAAGTGTATAATAAATATATCATTTCAACGTTAACACAATATATTCGCGTTGCCGACTGAAATCTTATTTTTGTATAATGATATTTTCATAACGAAAGATTCTTATCTCGTTAAAAGGCAGAAGCTTAGGAAACATTCAAAGCCGCTATGCAATCTCGGGAGTTCATTTGCATTAAAAGTCAGCGGAGACTCGACGCGGGCTCGCCAATTACTCGCGAGCAACTTGTCGAAACGTGCGTCCAATATAGTAGCGCACCGCGGCCGCTCGGGCATTTGTAGTCAATTAATAGAGATTGTCGCGCCCTGAGAATTAAATCTCCTCTCTCCCTCTCGCACTCTCTTGCGTTAGGAGCGTCGCAGCACGGCGCGGCTTTCCCATGAATTATGCCCGAGAGCGCGAGCAGCGATTCGTCCTCCTCCACGTTCTCTCATGACTATGTAAATCATCCGCGTATTTTCGCCGAGAAAAATTTCGCGAAATCCGAGCGTGCACGTCGTCGTCTTCGTTGGAATTATTCTCGCCGGCGGGGAAGCTAAAAAGTAATTCAACGCGCGCGCGCGGCGCCTTGCCACTCAGTCCTATGCGATTCTTGTGCGCGAGAATAAAATTAATTTCCCTCGCTGCAGCTTGCTTTTTTATCCAACCTTTCTCTTCCCCTCTCTCTCTCTCTCCCTCTCCCTCTATTTCTCCTTCTCTTTCTGTTTCTCGCGGCCACCGAAATGAGAAAGAGTATTAGCTCCATTGTATTGTCTCGGGGGCAGTAGCAACAGCTATGCTTCCCCCGCGTCTGCAGTTAGATTAGAGCGAACGGCTCCCAAGACATCTCTTCATTAGACTGCATGAAGACGCCAAGAACGTTACACCCCCATCGATTCATGTACTTCCTGGGTGCAGGTTAAGGGCGCATGAATCAAACCACGATCTCGACTACGAACCTAAGGAGGTTCTGTGGTTCTGCACATTTGTAGCACGTTGCCGGGTAAAGTCGACGCGACCGCCTTTGACTGAGGTTGTCACTTTCGCATAGAGCGAGAAGCGCGTGCGACGTCTTACATGGTGAGTGCGCGTATACGCGTAGATCCGGAACATTGTCGAGAGGAGCAACAAGTCGGTTCTATTAGTTACTAAGACTCCCCGGGCTCAAGACAATCCTATCTTGATTGTTGATAATTAGGGTCTGCCTTGCCGTCGAGGCTGCGGTGACGATACCTTTATAGATAATTATATTGAATTTAAACCAGGCACAGTAGCACTCTAATGAATTCGAAGATTGGATTTGGGATGCGTAATGTACTTGGTAGATGGATTCTAATACGATTTTAAATATATTATATAGAATAGTAACTATTGTTTATAATTATTATAAGTTATAACTATGAATGAAGAGTTTTTTTAATAAAATAGGATATGAGGATGACTCGAAAAAAGAGCTATATATAAGTATCCGTATAGATCAGCTATAAGCATCAATCGAGAAAATGAAAGGTTCTGGATTTGATCCCCTACTTTTTGATTTCTCATTCTTTATTAATTATTGAAAAATTCTTATTGGTAACAGCAGCATCACATAATATTTTATTTCAACAATTAGCAATTCAGATACAACTATTTTTTAATATTTTCATAATGAGCATTAGTAATAAAGACAAATATTGCATAATCTCTTCATAAATAAAGAGTTTATGCAAGTGCCTTGAATACCACGGGTGATGGTTTGTATGCAAAAACACTAAACAGTTTGCATATTCTTGTTTTGCTCTACAAGACGCAGAAACACCTGGTATACTTATAGCCACTCCTAATGCAATATAACATAATAATACTAACAAATTAGTTACCATTTAAAATTCCAACCAATTACCTTTCTTTTCTCACATTAAATATACCATAAGGAATCTGGTATAGTCAGAAATTAACCAAGAACTTGGCAGTTCTTTTCAATTTTTACAAGGGTAATTCCAAACAGTTTCAAAATTATTCAATATAAAACTATAATAAATATTAAAATATTTTTAGATATTTCAGATCAATATAAAAATTCTATGTGTATATTTCATTAAACTTTTAGATATGGTTGGGTCAAAAAAACGTAAAGCTGCCAAATTAAGTATGTGACCAATTTAACTCTACTTCCCTTACTCTCTACCGCTATTGCTATTTAAAAGCGGATCATACATGACTTATAGTATCAGTTCATTATTGATCACTAACTAGTATGTAACAGCTCCAATACTTCATTAATAGCAATATTAAATGAATACACCTCATCGTTGTTAGCAATAAGTTTCATTGCGCCTGTTCACATTGAAATTTATGCTATTACTATATCGCTTGCTGTATGCAATGCCCGATAAAGCTTGACGTAAACAGATGTAGAAGATTAAAAACACCCAAGTAAAATTCATCAAAAACCACGGCAAAACACATTCATATACATGTAAAAGTAGATAGTCGCAGTATTGCAGCTACAAATTATGCTTCACCTAAACGCTCTTAAATAATCCGCCGCAAGTAGCTTATTATCATCTCTATACTCCGATCCTTAATCACCGTTCACACACTCGGCGCTAATGTATCCCGCTAATTTAAGGGAGAGAAAAGTCACGACACGAGAAGGAGAGAGAGAGAAAGAGAGAGAGAGCGAATTTGCTAAAACGCATGGCGTCGGCTTCACCCGCGGGAAATGACTGCAAGAGCGGAGCTTACGCGTCGCGCCTCTGCGAACGGAAACCTTTATCGGAGTTGAGGATCAGCGTTGTCGGCGACGTCAAGAGAGAAGGATAGCAGTCGCTCGTGGTGGTGGCTCTTGCCTTTCTTCTTGTTTTCCTATTCATTGTAAAATCTATTGCTAGGGTTCTTGTTTCTCGCCCCGATAAGGAGAGGGGAGGTATACTCGCTCACGGTAACTGATGTAGATAAGCCCATCGAGTATTCATGTGGCTTTAATTACCGGAACAAAGTTCCGGCCCGATTGGAAAAGTTTCGACGAGGCCTGCATACCTGATCGGCGGACAAGGGAGCGAGAGGGTGAGGGATTGGGAAAAGGGTGAGCACGAGGATGTGGGAGGAGGAGATCTCTAGGCGGCTGCTACTGCTGCTGGTGCGTCGACGCCACCTCCTTTGATCGAGTTATCTATCATTGCCGATTCATAGTCTCGTGTCGTACTTTGCGCTTGTCTGTACGCATGCAAGGTAGGTATAGAGGGATGCAGATGTAAGCTGCGCGCGCGCCTAGACGACAGAGATTAAAACGCTCGCGAAACTTTAAATTAAAGTCGAGAGTCCGGAGTGTGTATCGGCTGCTAGCTGTGTTATAGGTATTAGGTTACAGACTGTTTATCGAGTTGCGACACGTTTAAAGAAGAACCCATCTTATGTATTGGTAAGATTTTTAGAGAAATGTTGTTACACGGATGTCTAATGCAGTATTTTATTTCTTTTTCATTTGGAAAATTGATATTTATACTAGACTTTTAAGTGAAAATTACAAATTTAACTTATAACACAAACTTGGATGAAAAAAAATTTGATTTCTGATCACTGCTGTTTTTTAATGAAAAATTTTGATCGTATATTTTTCAATTTGTGATTTTACTTGATCTGTTACTGTTTTGTATTGGTGTTTTATTATGTATATAACAAAAGAATTGGTTGGTGTGAATTAAACCTTCATTGTCAAATCTATTTAAAACCTGCACTCAGATATTGGTAAAAATACACAGAATCTCAAATAATCAAAAACGCATTTTAAAAATCGATAATCGTTCTACCAATGTCTTACAGAAAATTAAGCTGTGTTCGCAACAGAACAATAGCCCGGCATTAACTTGCAGAAAAAAGCATTGGTAACGCAGCTGTCGCGTCCGAGCACCTGCAATTAATCAATATAGGAATGCATTTATCATCGACTGACGGGCCAAGCAAATACTCCGAGCCGAGGCGCGCGCAGAGAGAGAGGGGAAGAGAGAGAGAAAGAGGGAGAGAGAGAGAGAGAGCATAACTATCGATCGAGATTAAGCCGCTGTCGGAGGGAGCAGAGGTTGCCAAGGAGAAAGAGGGAGAGAGCGAGAATGAGAGAGAACGAGGAGGCGACTGCCGTGGCGTAGACATGGTATTAGGATCCATTGTCCCAGAGCCGCGGAACCATGGCAGGAGGAGGAGGAGAAGATGGTGTACCCATTGTGTGGATCCGAAGGGCGAGAGCGTGAGCCCGCGTTTACCAGTAAACAGCGTCACGTCGATTAAAAGGTGTTAATTGACACGCTGCATTGGATCAGTGATAAATTAATGCTCCGAGCTTCGCCATCCAGGCTGAGGATTTTAATTGGCAGAGGATTTTAAAAGCTTAAAAATTTCCACGAAATCATATTCATGAACCTGTGAGGATTTCCTTTCAAGTTGAAAATTTGGAATTTCTGTCCCTAAAAAATTGCTAAAGCTTTCGATCGAAAGGCTTTGTTTTTGAGCTGCTTATCGTTGGTGTGACTGGCAATATAAGCTCCTGTACATACAGGAACAGACAATATAGGAATAAATACAATGGTACATTATTTAAAAATGTTGGTATAGTATACTTTCTTGCAACATAAGTATATGTATCCACATTTGCAATTCTCTAAAAACAAATTTTCCAGCACTTTGAGGTTAAAACATTAAATTCAATACTTACGAAGCTTAATATGTAACTTTCCGGCCGCAAAACGTGCATGTTTTGGCGAACTTTCGGCTGGGGTATGATGAAAAATATTTCTCCGTGTATAAATAGTTATCCTTCGTCGACAATAGCAACGTAATCATGGTGTGACGTTTTTAATTTAAAAAATGGCCAACGGTTCGCCAAGCGTTGACAAAAAATATTAATCAATGTTGTGAACCCAGTTGTAGAATATTTTCTGTAGAATTGTTCATATACATCCACTTTGTTGGCTTTGAAATAAAAAAAAAAGAATGTTATAATGCTTAACACGGCTATATGTAGATGTTCGACCTGTATAATATGCAATATACATGAAAATTTCATTGAACGAGTTCTTAGCCAGTTTACGCTTCAAATTACAGATGTGTATATCTGACGAATCTAGGTCCAAGTGAAAAGCGTAGGCAGCGGAGCTGATTAACATTCTAGCAGAGCACTCGCAATTTCAATTTAACAAAGCTGAATTCCAAAAACTCGGCCGCTCTGCACCATTCTCCGCATCCTTCATATGTTTGCACATCGAGGCAGAGCCGCGCAATTCTCGGGGCCGCTGCGCCATACTTATAATCGAAAAAGCTAGCGAATTTTCGCGATAAGCATACTCCGCGAATCTGGCGAAGTAATTGGAGGAAAATCTTGGCGAAGCAGGGCAGCACTAGTAGTAGTAGAAGTAGTAGTAGCCGAGGCGGCTAGACCGTCCGACGCGACTATACGAGTATAATATATATAGGAAAGCGCTAGTGCAGTCGCCTTGAGCTTTCGCCTCGCCGCGGCAAAACCGCAGATCCGCCGGTAGCGCTGCGCCCTTCGAGTTAATAAGCAGCTTGAAGCACCATCAAAATTTGTAGCTTCTACTGGCCCACCCCCCGGGCCGCTGCAATTCCCAGGCGATCCGTTTATAGCCTCTCAGCTGCGCGGAGCGTTGCCTCTGCGGTGAGACACGCGCGCGCGCAGCAAGGATCTCTCTCTATACCTCTCCCTCTCTCCCTCTCTCTCTCTCCACCTCAACCTCACTGTATACGTGTACATATATCCTCTTACGGGGCTGCTGCGAGCTCTGAACTTACCACGCTCTTAGGAGAGGGCGGCCCTCCGTCCAAGTTTACTTGGACGATATCCCAGCGGCCCGAGATATCATTCGTTATTAGAGTGTTAATCTGAAATACGTTGGCGCCCGCAGCCGCCGCCGACACACAATTGCAAATTAGCCCTTAAAGCCTCGCGCTAAAGCGGCCAAGGAGGTCGTCGGAGGAGAGAGAGAGAGAGAGAGAGAGAGCCACTCTCGAGTGGGATGTCTCGCGAGCACCACCTCCCCGGCGAACCCTTCCAGCTCCCTAATTCGTCTTCGCAGTTATTACACACACTTGTGCGAATAAATGCGTATATATAGAGAGTGCCGCCTGTTTCGTGACTTATAGCTCCGTATATATATATAGCCGCGGGATTTGGCGGATAAGCTTGCGCGCGCCCGCGTATATACGCCTAATGACTGTAACGTCTTTTTCGATGGATTATCCGATTACGAGCTTTGCGCGTGCGCGCCCAGTGGCCCGCGAAATGGACTGGAGAAGAGAGACAGAACTTTTTATCGCTAATCATACGATTAGGTATGGTGTTTTATGGGACATTTTAATTTTAGCTGTACGGTTAATTTTTTTCAGTTGCTAAATGATTGGATGATCAATTATTTGAAACTAATTGGGCGATAACTTACGATACCGAAAATTAAAGATTTCAATTTTTAATTCTAACTTATTATTTCGGAAAAACGATATATTTCTAAAATAAAATGTGACATTAAAATATTAAACGAGAAAAGTTTAAAAATAACGCTACACAAGAGTTCGAAAAACATTTCTCCTACGTTTTATGTATACAAATATTAAAACTTTAACTCGATTTTATTCAGAGTTATAAAGTAGATATTGAATTTTCAAAGAATATTATTATATAGTTGGATCTTCAAATAAATTTTAAAGTGGAACATCGCGTTAGAACAACTTACTTTGATCACTAAATTGTTATTGTTTCGTAAAAAAGTTTTAAATTCGATCAAAATTTACATTGAAATATTACAGGCTAAGTTTGAAAATATAGGACAAACTGTTGCTTAGTAATACATACACATTCTTATACTTACTTGCAGTCTCTTTCTTTCTCTCTCTCCCTCTCTTCTACTTACTCTAGCTCTACTTCTCTTTGTCAGTTGAAGCCCGAATCTATACCCACTATACGCACACCATTTCTCTGCACCTCTGCTGGTTGACAGACGCTTTCCTAAACTCGCAAGAAAACCGTGCAAATGGACCCCCCCCCCCTCCCTTCTTCACTTTCCACTCTTTCCTTCACGTTTATCCTCCCCCATACCATTTTCTTTAGCAAAGTGAGGTTAAGGCATTTGTTTCAGATAATTCACTTTCTGTATAGTTTCTTTGAGGACTAAATTTAACAAAAACATACCAAATGTAACAGTTTGGATTTTATATAGCCTGATAGAAATCGATTAGATTATTTGACTAATAAATAGACAGTTTCGCCCATAATCGTCAAATACTAGACAATTTTCTTGCCCATTTCTACCCATCGATGAAAAGATTTTACCGATATTATATTCACCTTTTAATAGACAGAATAATAAAATAAGTGTCTACACAATTTTACATTAGCGTATTTATGAGTATTTACAAGATATATTAATTATCTCAATAATTAGTATTGCTCGCTATACTGGGGGTTTTGAAAATCGATGAAACATATATAAATAGGAGTATGTACATCAATTTTTAAGAGACATTGTTAATGCATATCCAGAGAATGTAGAGAATCCAGAACAAAACAAGGCCACATCCCTGTTCCAAGAAATTTTCACCACCTGCTTCGAAAATTCACGCAGGACTCTCGGCATTAATTATACTACGCATCAAACGATCACAAACTGCGTTGGCCAAGGCAGTATCTTGTCTACGTCGAAGGCGTTTGAAATTTCCCGGCTACGATAACATTTCCGGATATCAAAAGGAGGACAGGAAGGAAGGTGTTCTCGGAATCGGCTTCGCCCGCTTAAAGTTAACGGCATAACCTCGGGCCGAGGTAAACAGCCACCATCTACCTATCCCCCCCCCCCCCTCCTATCGGTAAACATTATAGTTGCTCTCTCACAATATTTTACGAGCAGTAGCTTTATTGTGAGTTTTACGATACACGCGCGCGTGCTCTCGCTTTCTCTCTCCAATGCACGCGTGCGAGGAGCCCCGCCACATGCACACACTCTTTCGCCTTTGTTCCGCGATGAAATACCGTGAAATACGAGATGCAGCGCTGTACAGGCGCGTGACGACGACGATGCTGCGGAACGTAACGCTGCGGAGCGACACTTGCCAGGTTGTAGTAGCGCGTCTGCCGTCCGAAAAATGCCGAGATTCGTGGGTTCTCGGATTTCGTGAGGTGAGCCGCGCGTGAGCGCTTGTCAGATCACCTGGCCACCGGCGCTGAAAGGATAACCATGGGTCAACCTTATTGTGTTCACCAAGAAATGTCTCAGAAATTTAATAATTATGACGCGATCAGATTTTTATACGAACAATTTTAAAATGATCGTCGTTTATTTATATTGCTTCCTCCTAGAGAAAGCTTTGTGATAGTAATTTTTTGAGTTGAATGAATAAATATATTTTATATTTGAACTATATACTGTACATATAGGAACGATAAATTAATTTGGAGGAGGCCAGTTGTTATATTTTGTTAAGTAATCTACAAATTTGAAAAGCTGTGATGTTGCCTCAAATCATGTTAGAATTATTTTCATGAAAATATCTATAAAATGACTAGATTGATAAAAACAATTATCAAATAAAATCCATCAAACCAGAAACATAATTGATATCGAAGGATATAAGTCGTACAATACAACGTGGCAAAGTACACAGTTTTATAATCGCCAAATGAATGTGGAACACAAGCAAACGTACAATACATTCTCCTCGTCGATCGACTTAACCTTCGAGTTTTTATGCACACTTACTCACTGTCAGCCTTTATCAAAGACCATAAAGTGCCCATGACGATGAGAGCGTTCGCGAAACTTGCGTCGTATATACATGCAGCATACACAAGCCCTTATATCTACTTACTCCATGCGCGCCTGCCTATATCTCGGCTTACATCTCGAGCATCGTCGTCGCATATATAGCGTGCATTTAAATCGCATACACACCGCGTACAGCACGAAATCGCGTCTCCAGTTTCCTCCCTTCTTTCTTTCCTTACCGCCCACTTCTGCTATACACGCGTGCGTATATACACCATATACACGAGAACTCCCGCATCGGTAGTCTTATTGTCTCTCGTGGCTTTATCTATCTGCTGCGGCTTCTCGCGTGCGTGCGCGGGCCGTGCGACCGGAAGTCTTCGTCACGCCTCGCCAAATCCGCCTGCCACCGCCTCGTTTTGTACGAGCGCGTAAGAAGTAGAAGGGGGGAGGAAAAGGAGGCCTTAATGCGTCGAGCCACTCGTAATGAAGTGGGTACAATGTTGAAGAGGGGGAGTTATGTGCGAGTAAAACAAAAGTTTTTTTTTATATAGAAAATACGAGCGTTCGTCGTCGTAAACACTTTTCCAGGACGACGACTTGCGAGGCGCTTTCCTGCTTCTGTTCTCGATCATATATTTTTTTTTTCTTTCGTTGAGTCGTGGAATCAGTATAAAATTGCTTGCATTTCTTTTATTGATGATTAGGTTGCGTTTGAGATTTTAAGAAAAGTTTATTAACCATTAATGTTTTACATATAAAATATAGTAAAAATATGTCTTACATAATATTATTTTTATGTAATACTATGATAAGTGATTCTACATAAATTCACAAAATTTCAAGTTCCAAGTTAATTCGTGGAGTAGACCCAGTATTTTGCAATTATATAAACTTCGGTGCTTGAAAAGTAGAAATGATCAATAGCAAGCAAAAGTAAAACCACATTCAAAATAAGTGCTTACTAAAGAAACTTAGAGTAAGTGTGCCAGTTACTGGATTTTCGTATGCTTTTAAATGTCCAGTAACTGAAACTTACCGTCTGCTTAGGGGGCACAGTAAAACGAATAAAATAAAGCTTTTCATCATCGTAATAAAAGGGAAAAATTACAATTTTTGAGTCGTCGTAGTGGTTGGCGTCTTCTTGTAACCTCAACAACCGGCGAAGCGAGCGTCAGCAGAGAGGGTTTCTAAGGCAAACTTGAGGTGACAGTCGGTAAGTGGTGCTACTACAAGGCGGAAGTCAAGCACTGGCTAAACAACGCGAGAGGGGCCACAGGTGACGCTGACTCACCTCAAGTGCGTTCACCATCGCTGTCCTCGCTCTCGCTCTCTCTCTCTTTCTCTCTTCTTACCTCAATCCACTCGCGCGTAAACTAATGGCCGCCTGGTTTCCCGGCACGTGCGCGATTCTAAGTGGGGTATTTTCTAAGACGAGATAAAAAGTCTCCCGCGTTCGTTCGCCCCGTGTTTGAGCTATAGACTCTGTACTACCGCCCAGCGCGGTTCTCTCGAGAGATTGAGACGGGCGTGAGCATCTCGCGTAAAAAAGTCCTCCGCGAGAGTAGAGCGCAAATTTGCGGGATTTGCGGGAAAAGTGGGATTAATGAATTAACCTTTCCTACGTGAAAATTTAATTTTATTCCCTTTGACGCCAAGCAGAGCTGATGATTAACCATGATGCATTGTTGCTATACAAAGAAACTATATTATGAAAAATAATATTCGTGTAGAGAAGTATATGGTTGAATTAAGTTTTTATTTTTCTAAGAACATAAACAATTTTTTTTAAAATAATTTTAATTTTATGTTTTTTACAATAGAGAAATTCATTCTTTTCTCTCAAGTAAAGTCAGATATAAACAAGATTGTACACAATTACAGCTCATGTTACTCTCTCCTAACTTATTTACATAATCCAAACAGTTCATGTAAATATTATAATAGAATTTTTTGTAAAAATAATTAATTATATAGTTCCGGAGCAGAAAAAGATACTTAATCATATGACGTTGAATTATAAAACGCCTTCTTTTCCATGATTTGACGTTAAATACGCCACAGCAGATAGATTAAAGCAGTTAACGAACCCTAACAATTTGCATCAGAAATCTGAATAAAAACGGACATAAAAGAACCTTGTTCACACCTCTATAAACCATCTTCGAACCCTCTAAACCAAAAAAACCGCATTCGTCCACCTGACAAAAGCACCTTGCTCGCTCGTTTTCCAATTACCATAAGCAGGAAGAGGGGAATGCACTTCCCCCGTACCTTTAAACAGCCTCTATATACCAACACAAGTAGGTATAATTTAAAGCGCTTCGTCTTCCGCGCTATCGGCTCGCGCGGCGCGCAACGGTTTTTCGACCGGTGACTATTATAGCATGCGTCGTCGACATCGGCGTCGTCAACGGTCGCATGCGAGAACACGTGGACGGCGTGCCGTTGGTCAGACAGGTGCGCGCAACTCGCCGTTTAACCGGCCCCGGATGGAAATCACGAGAGCGTGACGGAGACGAGCTCGCAGGTGAATCATAGTAATCGCCAATGTGTATAATAGTGGCGTTGCCCTCGCGCGCAGCTCGAGGAGGATCTCTCACGTCCTTGACACGAACGTTCTGCTCGCGGCGCTGCGCTCTTTGCTCTTTTCAGCGGATGCGAGATTCTCGAGGTCTACTTGGATTTTGCGGGGGAGGCGGAGAGGGAAAGGGGGAAAAGAGTCATTGTTTCGAAAATTGGCGGGAGCGTTGGACTTGGGCTGTAAGATGGTGAAGCAGGAAGGAAGATTCGTGAGCGCACTTACGTGGTTCAACGATCCGGCGAGAAGTCGTTACACGACTGTTCGTACTTACGAAAATTTCCGCGACTTTTGCAACAAGAATTTTTGTGTGTATGATATTAATCAAGTAATTTTTATTGCAATGATGTACTTTGATGCAAATGTTTATATTTTCAGAAAACTTATTAAGTCTGTATTGATTAATGTAAGTAAATAAGAGTTGAATATACAGAGTTAAAGCGACTTTTAAGTATAAAAATATTTCTGATAATTTGTTATCTATAATTTATTGTTGTTTTGATTCTGATAATGTTCAATAATTTACATCCTTGAGATCATTTTATATTTATCGCGAACCACAAATATTTTATACTGTATTAAACACGTCAATAAATTATACATATGTATGTAGCATCTGCTATATTTAGCTTTTGCCTTGTTAAAATTTATGCACTGCTATCAGAATAATATACAGAAAATCATAATTAATTACTGAAGTTATACCAAAGTTTGAAATGAACGATTTAATTCATTATTGATCAAGTGCAAAATATGATTTTGCCATTAAATTCTGCTCGTCAATGAAATAATATATATTGAGTCATCAAATTAGTATTATTTATTTATTTTCTAATGCATCGCGTATTAACTTTTCTATTTACAGTTCTTACAGCTATTCATATTGCAAAGAAGTAAAATATAACAAAACTTCGAAGTAATAAATCGACGTAATACAATGGTTAATAACATTTTTAATTTAGTTGAGTTATAATAAAAAATGTACATAAGAAAAGTGTAAAAAATCAATCCATATTACCCTATACTAGAGACAAGCTTTCATGTGACGTATTTTACTTCAAGTAGTCTATAAATCAACCATCAAAATAGTACTTTTTTCAGCAGCTCATACCACCTCATAAGCATTTGAAAGAATTCCCAAGATTTGATCTTGAAAATTGAAAACTGAAATTGAAAGTACATTTTTTCAATGCTTATAAAAACGGATAAAATCCTTTTTCAATTGTTTAAACGATAGTTACTGCAATTATTGCTTTAACAATTAAAAAGATTTTTCACTTTCCCCATAATATAGTGTAATGTT
>JAPYZO010001870.1:0-16393 GCA_030522905.1 Torymus flavipes
TATGCGAATGTCTAAATCATAAATATGACCAAAATATGAAGAATATAAGCTTTATCTCATGAAAATCCATCACTCGATTAGTTATATCCGAAGGAAAAATATTAAAAATGGATATAATGGGTTTAGGAATTGTCAGCTTAGCGTACATGGTCAGAAGCAATGTCTTCATGATATATATATATATATATATTACTTGAAAATAAATATTTTAAATCATTGTAATTATATTTTTTTTTCATTACTGCATCTATGCCTTAATCTATTTACTAAAAAAATACAGATTCATTATGCGTGTTGCATTCAGGTGAGTGTTGCATTGAGCATCGTTATGTATACAGGACATAACCTAAAATAAAAGATGATAACAAAAAAATGATAATAAAATATATCTTATGTAACTAGAAATTCGTCAGAGTCTGACTAGAAACTGTCGCCCGTACGCGGGGTTTCTCGCCAGAATTTTCACCAGAAGCTCACCAATTACCAGAAAATGCCCCATATTCTGGTCAACTTATGATAAATTTTCTACCAGGGAAAAAAACTCCGTATGCTCGCGCGTACATTACAGTAAACGCCATACCGCCTACGTGAAACGTGATCCCTCAGAGATGGCTTCTCTCTCTCTCTATCTATACGCTCGTCTCACCAAAACTGGTTCTCCCGTCGTTGCGACGCACTCGCGCGCGGCCCCATTTTTACGTCGGATTTCGAGTTTTCGACGTTTGAGAGTGAAAGAAAAAAAGATAGAGAGAAAAAGGCACACACGGCGTGGCGATTAATTAGAGAGCGAATTGGCAAGAGACGCGCGTGTTGCGAGATATAAATAATTCGCGATTTTGACAGAAATAATGACGCTGAGCTATATGTGTACGTGTATATGTGTGCCCCCCGTGAATTATATCGGCGCGGGGAAATTCAAGTAGCGCGCGTAATTACAGAGCGATTTTAATCGTTCGCCGCGCCGCGCGCAGGTGCGTGTAGTATATAATGTGCAAGAGTGCGATTTATTGATATATATATATATATTCTTTTTTGTTTTTGCAAAGCGATTGAGAAACGTTTATTAAAAAACCGTCGTAAGCGCATACGTTTCGGCGATTATTACACAGCGCTGATAATTTGCATTGTTCGTCGCGCGAAAATCGTAATAAGAATCAAACGTTTAATTTACGATTTTTATCATTATTATCAAGCTCTATTAAATACCGTATAAATTTCGTTTATGGATATAAGGTAACACTAGACGGCTCGCGAGCCCCTAAGGAATGGTATATCGCAAATTTATTCATAATACCATAGCGAGCGGCCGTTACCTAAACCTAAAATAATTCCAAAACAATTCCAGAGAGCCAAAAGGAACCCGATCGACCGGTTCAATTCCCCCCTCTCACTCATTCTCGCGGATAGTTATAACCATCAAACGACGCTATCAGGCTCGCACCGAACAATGACAAAAATTCGAAAAGGTTATCTATGCGTCCAGCCCACATGGAAAAGCCTTATGCGCACCACGTTGTGCACAAAGCCGCTGCAACTTTCTACAAAGCAACGGCGACGGTATTATATTTAAATGCGGGCGCGAGCGGGAAACAAATCAAATCGATAAGAGCGATGCGCGAGCGAGTGGTAGGTATATACGTTCCTCGAAAAGTGCAATTAAGTCAATTAGAGGGGCATCGCGCGAAAGTTTCGAAAAGCGCGTGTGTAGGCATGCATGAATACCGGGCGGGAAGCGGCGAGGAACGCGTGTATAACGCGGTAGGTGGGATATGTATGTATATACACGTAACGAGAGGATCAGGAAGAGTATAAGTAGTGCTGGAATTTTCTGTGTCGGCGCCGAGTGTGAAAAGTCGGCGGGGGTTTCGCGAACCGTGAGTCGGTAGATCGTGGCGAGCATGATTAGAGCAGAGGTGGCTAATACTTTCGAGGTAGTTTACAATTTCGAATTCTCGTTTTTTTTTTAATTCATATATTCTACGATATAAAAGGTTTGATTGTAAGAAAAAATCTGAATAAAAAGAATTTTAACAAATCAATTAACGTTAAAAGTTATATTCTAAGTTAATAATCAAATAGCTACAAAAGTGGATCAATAGTGTTTTCCATGGAATATATACGAAAATCATTTTTGTAGCGCTTTACGTTATTCACTATAACGTTTAACAATTTAGAAAACACTTTTTCAATTCTATAAGTATAATAAAACCGAAGCGATTTCACAATGGAAATTATTTTTGCAGTCAATAGAATTGGTACCTAGTGTACGTTTCACGTTATCTATCCTAAACCAACAATCTTTAGTAATTCCAACCGTAGTTCAAACATTGTAAGGGATAGCTCGCGCATGAGCAAATCGGAATGATACGCGCGAGGCTCTCGCATATTTGCGCTGCGCGATGTGCAATGCGCGCGCTAGTTCGAGACAGCTCGGCGTAACAGCGCGCACTCCTCGTTGCATAAATTTTACGTAAACCCAGTAATTTAACGTATAGCGTTACTTTTAAAAACAAACATATGGTTTCACGTGCGCGCGCTTCAACATACACTAATAATTCCACTCGGGCTATTTCAATTTCAGCTCGAATTGGGCGTCCTTGAAATTTTAACAAACACGCCCACCACGCTTGCCTCATCACTGTATATTATGCACATAATATAAATTGCGCTATTTTTAGAAAGAAGAATGTATACGGCTAACTATGTATTCGAAATTTTCTAATACAATAAAAAGAAACCGAATGTAAAGTACACAAAGCAAGCCGACCGTGGACGCGAGTGCGTCCATCCTCGCATGTATACACGAAAAAAAAAACTCGGACTGCAACCGCGTAAATTCCGCGGAGTCTTTCATGCGTGTACCACGAATAACGCCATAAAACCGCCGCCTAAAAACCGTAGAAAGTGAAAACTACACTTGCGAGACGTGCACAATTAATTGGGAAGCGAGCCGGCGGGCAAAACTCGCCTTAATTAATGGTGTAACCGCGCGCCGCCGCGGCGGTTTTCTTCGCGGGAATCGCGGGGATAAAGAAGCCTGCGAGTCGCGTAGATTTCACACGAGGAAACGATAGATATTTATCGAAAGCTCGATTGCAGAAATGCTTTATGAATGAGAGTCGGACGCGCGCGAGCGATCGGAAAAATTGTACGGCTACCGAGGAGAAAATTATTATTGTTGGAGGTGTGGGAGGCGGTTTAATGTAGATCTTTTGTAGATTGTTGCGGGTAATAAAAAAGAAATTTAATGTATAGTTTATAAGGTGTTCCATTGTAATACGATCAAGAGGTTTTGTTAATGTGTTATTTAAGACAGAATAAATTCACGTACTTACCGTGTATTTATTAGATTTCTGAAACGGTATTATCCTCTCATAACGATTCGTGCAAAAATTCATTGAGAAAAGAATGAAAAATCTTAATGAGAATGGCTTTTAAAAGAGTTAAGATCGTAAATATTGAATTTAACGATTGTCTATAGAAATATTCCGCTCCACACATAATAATCAGCTAATATACCGACAAAAACAATGGCCGCTTAATTAAAGTATTACATTGCTCCACGTATACTGAACCGACGGTGGGGAACGTAAGACGCACGCGCTCCATTCAGAATTTTTCAAAAGGCACATACTTTATGACTACTTGAAAAAGTGGACCATAACTGCACTTAATAGCCGCCTCTTACCGTATCATTTACCCGCGTGGACTAATAATGATAGATTGATTTTTCTTTAAAAATTGATTCCCAGCGTCTATAATTTATTCCCATAAAAAGTCGTATGGATCATTTAATGTCCCTTCGTTTCATCGTACAATGGGTGTACTAATTACTGCTAAGGAAGACTGCCTTTTATCTAACATGTTTTTTCCCTCGTCCATTTATTACCATTAGAATTTCAATTTCATCAGATATATATTAACATTTCACTGTATGCATTCCTTAGTGTCATCAAAGAAGTTTATATAATTCAGATATGTATATATATATCTCGCATGGGAAAGAACAAAGGATATGAGGAAAGGTAGGTCGGAAAAAAATTGACAAAAACAAACGATGCTTTTTTTTGATTATATAACGGCTATTATTCGTCCCTTTTTATTACAGTATAACAAACGTAAATACAAATACAAACTCGCTCGTTGCTCGTCTGTCTCGATCGGTTGCGCACGCGCGCAATATCGCTTTTTTCATTTTATATCACGTATACCTTTTTTTTAATAACGTAGAAACATATACATATATAAGATATTTACATGCACACTAACACACGCATATATGTGAAGGGGAAAGGGGGGGAGGGGGGCTGTAGTATGAGGATGCGCGAGCGTAATAATAACGTGAAAGCTCTCATTCTTTTTTTTCTTTTTTTCGTAATTTTTTTCTTTACTTCATCTTTTCGTTTATAGTTTTGTCTCAGACTCGCGAGGGACTAGAGAACCTCTTTGGCGAACGGCCGACTCAGGCCGTCGACTCGTAGAATACACGCGCGACGATACGATATAGTTTTTTTTTTATTTTATTTTATTTTTTTTTTCCTTTATTATTTCGGGATTATTATTCGTTTGTTTCATTTGATACATATATATGTCGTCGATTACATTCGATTATTTACTTATTCGTTTCGTTTGTTAATGGTGTCGACGCGCCGGAGGGAAGAAAATTTGGGCGAGCTTGCGAATACTACATGATGTGTGTGTGTGTGTGTGTGTGTAATGACGGTGAACGAATCGCTTCTTCACTCCGAGACGAGTAAATTAATTAATGGGATGTACGATTGGGTTTGATTGCCAGAACCAAACGATTCATGAACGACATTTATCGCCCAATTACTTTTTCCCTCCTCGCGCGCTAAATATTCAATCTTTCAATGTTTTCGCGTACAAATTAGACGAATATAACATATATATACAATTTTCTCGCTCTCGGCTACGATCTACATTCGATTAATAAATTCCGATAATCTAGAGACTCTTCTATATCTTCTTCTTCTTATTCTTTCCATCTCGTTTATACGACTCAAGCGCAGTTCCATATACACGAGGTGCTTAAATAATGAGTGCGAACTTAAATAAGAGATGAGTATATCTTACAAGATGAGCGGTTATGATCTACACAACGAGTTATAAGGCTACAGCAGTCGACTGGATTACACATGCACACCTACGACGTACGCGCGCGCATTGTCATATCGTTGTACATACTATACGCACATATACACTTTTACTAGCATTCTAATTTCCAGCAGGGGAGAAGGATATACAAATATACAAAAATAAGCCGTTAACGTGAGAATCGTCGCTAATTTTTTTCGCATCGACGCCTCGTCGGGAGTGCGTCGCTAGGGGTGGGGAGAGGCATTGTTATAATTCGTTTTCCAAATATAAACACACATGGTATAAAACGGGATATATATATAATATATATATATTAAATATTAACAATCGGCATCAACAAAGATGGCGCGTGTGGGTGTCGCACGTATAGATGGTGCACCGACCACACGCCGCTCTACATGTACGCATATACGTTTATAAATAAATACAGACGAGAATTTCGCAGGACATCACATGTAAGTTACACATACAGTTATATGTCGTTTTATCATTAATTTTTTCTCTCTTTTCGTCGAAACAACAAAAAAATGGCAAATGCAAGAGTGACGCTTAATTTTCGTAATTTTCGAAGAAAAAAATAAATATCGCAGTAATAATAATAATAATAATCACCTTGGAGTCTGATAGCCTATTATTACCAGCGAAACGAGAGCCTCCTTCCGCTCAAAAATACACACACACACACACACACACACACGCATGCAGACTCAAACACACAGTTTTCCGAGCCTATATCCCCGGATCTATTTCCAGTCCCTCCCATAACTCACGTCTCCGCGCCGTAGGGGGAAAAAACCACCGCGCCGGGAGAGGAAAACGAGAAAGACAAATCGGCCGCGAGCGCGGAATTGAAAGATTGCGGATGCCGCGCGAGTGCGCGCTGACTGACTGACCCGATTACGCTTCGTACACGCGTGTATAAGTGCGTACAAGGGAGAGAGAGAGAGAGAGAGGGAGAGAGAGGGAGAGACGGGAAATGAGCATTTCGCGCGCAGGAAGCGAGCAACAGCTGCGCGAGCGCGCAAGATTTTCCGGGTCGAGTAACTGCGAATCGTGTACAACGTGAGTATGTGTATGTTTGCTGCTGGGTATGCAAGGTTGTGCCTTGATTTTGTTTTCTAATCTATGGAATCTGGGAGGCGTGGAGGATCGGCACTGCGGTTGTGAAAGGCGATATACACGACGCGGTTCACGTGTAAACAGCGGTTTGCGTTATATGCGCTGCTCGTGATTAAATGGTTCTGATAAATGCTGAAGCGTCGTCAATCGTTAGAATTTTCAGATTATTTGTAATTTATTGATACTTTTTTTTCCTTTGAGAGTTGTTCCCGTTATTCAGAAGTCTTATAAGTCACGATTATGCAAAAATAACATTTTTTAATCAAATAGATGTTTTCACTCCAAACACGACTTTAAAAGATCAAGTACTTTTGTGAAATTTAAAGTTAATCCTCGTTAAGTTTTTTTACACCGCTAATTCAATAAAATGTAAACATAAAAAAAAAGACCTGAAACGCAACACCGATCGTCCACTTTGGAGAAAGAATCCAGAACCCGCTAGTCATCATCGCCGGAGCTCCACTCCAAAATCGGGCAGCGGCGTCGCTCCGAAGGTCGACCACACCGTCGCCAGAAATTCCTCGGCCTAATGATCCACGACGCTTTTCCCCTCCTCCTCTCTCTCTCTCTCTCTCTCTCTCTCTCATTCTCTCTTGAGCTAACGAACTCTCCGCCGTGCCACTTGCATTCGATTGTCTCCGAACGCCGTGCGATTTCCATTTCGCCTAACGCGCGCCCAGTCATCGCTTTCTCGCGTCTGTCTCTCTCTGGTGTTTACCCTTTTTGTTTGCCAATTTTCACGGCCGCGCGCACGCCGTTTAGTAGTTTTCTCGTGGTGGGTTTCACTCGGTAAACATCTGTCGCATCTTCGGAAGTTTCCGAGTAAATGAATCATGATCAACGTTTTTCTTAGAGCAGAAAGAAATGATTTTTTAATGGTTAGAAATTTACAGTGTATATTTTTTTATGAAGATGCGAACCGTAGTTTCGTGATACCGGCGAATGAGGAAAAAAACCGCGAGATCACGCGGCTAACAAGCGAAACCCAACCACCGCGAAAAGTAACTACCGGCGTCATTAATTTCCCATCAAAAACCTCATCCTCGTTCGCACTTCTTCTTTGCACGCTCACTCGCAGAGCATCGACTTTCTCCTCGGCAGCGATTCTGTGTATGTATGTGTGCAACGGATTCATTTTTTTCTTTCCAAGCCGATTAATTGCTCTGCGCGTGTCCAGCTGATTAACGACGTCCGCGAAGAGGAGAGCAAGAGAGGCTTTTCGGTCACGTTCAGAATCGATTTCACGCGTTGGGTACAAATATTGGCTAATATTTCACGGAATCTGTGTGACGAGAGCGCGACGATCACAAGTATCATTTCCCAATGTCAAACAAATTTTTCTGTGTTTTTGGGGGTAATAAATAGGACGTGCACGAATTGCCACGGACCATATAGTTTTTAATAAATAAACATTCAAATATGTTTTTTTTAACATTTAGAGTTTTTTGAATCTTTTTTTGTTTTTTGTTTAGTAGAAACGTAATTGTAACAGTGATTGTCGTAATTTAATTACAGTCGTTAATAGCGATAGCCAAAAGCTGGTTTTCTGTTATTCTTATAAAGAATTCAACGCAATAATTAATGTACACAAATAAAAAAGCATCACAGATTAATTTAGACTAATCGAAAGTTAGTTTTGACCGAATTCACGACATATAATTAAAGTACGCAATTTTTAATTTCCATGACTCTCGCTTGCTATCACTTATCTTTCTTTCAAAATCTCTCAAAGAGTAATTTCTTCAGTAACAAAGTTTCTCATCGTCTCAGGACTGTACAAAATACACACGCATTCATCGTTAACGCAACGTAAACAGGCGTAACAGCTGTTTGAATACTTACAAATTAGAAAACTGCCGTTTACTCAAGCCAGCACGTCTATATAATTAATAATTACTTCACGTAAACAACCGTATCGTCGAACCTCATCAAGTTTCTTACGTCCTTTTGTTGTGTGCGCGTGTGTGTGTATTTCAATCGCGAGGAAAACCGCATAAAGGTGAAATAGTCGTTACGAAGTACGCGAATAATACCGAGGAAAATGTTATGAAAAGTCTCACACTTGGCTGTCAATGAGCTCGGTAATTACGATATTTGAGAAAAGCGCAATTACAATAACAAATGATCATATAGTTTTGAAGAATGGAGCCGACTTCCCAATGAGGGGTATAATATGCTTTTCTCATTGTGAGAGGCTAATTGCACCGCCTTTATGCACGTTCTCATGGTACCCATTGTACGAAAATCCTTTCATTTACCGTTCTAAACGTCTGGCTATCCGTCAAAGGGATTGATTTCGCAAAATAATTATTAACTCCGTAGACGTTACCGCGCGAATAAACAAAAATATCTCTCAACTAAAGCACCTAAGTATTATATGCATTAATTTCACAGCAAATATCATCGCGACGACACAGCAGAAAAATTATCATTTTATAAAAATGACAAACAAGGCCACTTTGAGCACAAAACACAAGAAAAACTGACTAATTTGCACTTAAATAGTCAAATAAGCAGTATTCAATAGTCCGCGTAAATGTTAAATATCTCTCCGCGTTCTGCTGCATCATCCGAGTCACTCCTCAAAGCGAAACCACAAAACAATTATTTTGCAGACATTGCAAAATTTACCAACTGTACTTAGATTTGATGCCATTCTGAATTTCAGTTGAATCAAGACCACGTTTAATTCAATCTGGTTATTTCAAGCCAAAAGTCGCTTTATCGTAATTAGGAACATAAATTTTCGCAGCAGTCTATTATTCTAAATCAGATCCAATAGATTAATATTCGTAGGCCTCAACCCTATTTAACCAAATCGAATACACGAGAACTAGATTCAACTTGAACTCGAGCTAACCCTTTTATCAAGGTAAATTTACAATAACCATTGGTTGTTCCCTGTTTAAACATCAATGACCCATTAACCGACCAAAGTTATTACATAGACACAATTCGAATCGTAGGGTATAGAACAGTGAAAAGCTCGCATTCACAGAAACAAAGAACAACAACGACATCATTATTTGGCATAGTTCTTCCTCCTGGTAGACGTCCTGATGCAAGGCGCGTTAGGATTTTTCGGCGGATCCTTCCAAGGCTGACCCTTGCCATAGTTCATGATCCCGAAGTCACTGTACCTCGTCCTGGTCAGGTCCTTTTTCACCGACGCCGAGACTGCAGTTTCGGGTTTACCCGTCTCGAAGAATCTGCACATCTCCCTGACCGGCATGGACTTGGACCCACCTCTGTTGAGATCGTGTAGTGACCTGGCTCTCTGTTTACCTCTGGGACTTGGGGTCGAGCTGGACCTGCCAAGATCCTCTGTGCTCCTGGCCAGACGACCACCCATTCTTGACAGAGACTCGAACAGCGTCAACTTTTCACGCACGGGAACGTAGTGGTCAACCCTCTGGCACCTCTCCAGCAACCTGGCAACATCCTCCTCGCAGGGTGGATCACGCAGGATCGAGAGAGATGTGGTCATCGTACCAGACTTGGGAGAGTCGACAACGATCTCGGGAAACTTGATCGGAGTGGCGCCCAATCTTTCTCTGCGCTCCTTCAGTGTCTCGATGTTCACGTTGTTGTTTGTGATGACGGTGGGCAAGGAGAGCATTGGTGCTCTCTCACGAACGTTTCGACGCTCTCGGGGCCTGCTCCTGCGCTCGCTGCCTTCAGTCCTTAAGATGCCAGGTTTAGTTGTGCCGTTCGTCAGGTTATTGTTGTGATGGTTATTCCTTTCGTGGATGTTATTGTTTTTATTATCGTCTTGCGTTCTGGTATCTTCGAACCTAACTGACGAAGACACGTCGTTGAGTGGCTTGACAGGCGGTAATCTCTCAACAGTCGTATCTTCGATTCTGGTCGCAGACATCAGCCTGTGCACAGGAGATTCCCTTGTAGTCCTAATAGGAGAAATACCGTCGTTGTCGTTAGCGAACAACCTTCCCCGTACCTTAGGAGTACTCTTGAGTCCGATATCGTTGTTGTTTTCTTCGCCAGCAGTTTTGCCAGCCTTCCTCTTTCTGGCATCCTCCTCGACCACCTGCCTCCGTCTGGCCTCGTTCTCTCTCCTCCTGGCCTCCTTGTACCTTTGTATCCTTTGTTCTCTGGTTGTCACCTCGGTAGCCGACACCGAGACCCCGGAATCGACTGAATCCACGCTCGACCTACAAATTCCACCTCCATATGGTAGACTATCATCGCTAGCCTCGCTACTCTCGCTACAACCCCTATCCTCGCCATTGGCCATAACCATCCCATTAATGTCCTCATCGCTCGAATGGCCAGACCAGGGGCCACGAAGTTCGCTGCGAGCTCTGCGCCGGGATTCTTCGAGGATATTTGACGTGTGCACGTCGCTAGAGATCATCTCGGTGGCAAGGTCTGTGCTTGTGGGCCAGCACCGCAGCTCGCTGCGGGAGCGACGGCGCTGGTCGGTGGGACTGTCGGGCAGAGGCACGGGACCCCGGGGACAGGTGGTGAGGATCTCCAGGAAGTTGAGACAGCGCTGCGCGCGGAACGGCGTCTGACGCACGATCTCCGCGGCGATAGCGCGCACCCAAGACCACCAGGTTGGCTCAGTGTCCGCCTGGAACAAAAGAAAATGATTTGTTGTGTTATAAATTTGGTTATGGTTGGAAAGAGAAAGTGTATTGCTTGATTTAATTTATTTGATAATTGTAGCCTATCAATTATTAAAAACAATAGTTATCGATAATATCGAAGATAAAATATATTTTAAATGTACAACCTTTCTAACTGCGTACAAAACCGATTTCTAATAATTATATGACTTATGAATCTTTTCTATTAAACATTTATCGATAAAAAAATATCGGTAATATTAATTTTAAGCATTTATCTTTGGAAGAAGCTCCCAGTTTAATGGAAATCAATTAATCTTATGGCACACAGCTTAATCATCTATAACATAATAATACGTAATGATATACCAAATTTAAAGCAATTAAGGTAAAAGACCCAGCACTTTATTCACTATATAATCGAAGGTATATTTTGAAGAAAGTGATCGGTAAAAATATCATACGTATAATTATCGATCATTTGTCAAAATGCCCGTATTGGCACTTTCACCGTATTACCATTTTACGGGACGAATTTCAATTTATATAAGTTTCATGAAAATGCAAATACTCTTATGTTGAAAAACGTCATTATTTAAACAAATTTATTCTTGGCCATTACGTAAGGTAATTTGCATTAAATAATTTAATTAGTCAACAATGAGTTAGAAAGTTTAATTAAATATTCGATCAAAATTGCAGCAATTATATACAGAAACTTGATTTCCATAACTAAATAAACATGAAAACCAAAGCAGTGATATTTTGTTTCTCAAAAATGCATAAATTACTCAACATGCGCTTTTCACCAGAGTCTACAAAATCCAGCTCATTGAAACGTCGTAGTGCGCAATGAAGTTTGAGAAAAGCAATTTGCCGGGCACTCGACACACACACACACACACACAGTCGCCATTGTGTGATTTGGCTAGTGAGCGCAAGCGCGAGTAGGCGGAGAAGTTTCAATGTACACTAGATTTCGAATGATGAGGGCAACTTTTGGCGCGCAAGTGCCTCGCTCTGTTCGCTTCTGCAGAATGAAGTTAGTTCGGCCGTGTGGCGTGATTCCGGCGCAAATGTTTCTGATTCATTTATACGGGCAGGCCAAGTTTAAATTGGAGGTCGCGGCTAACGTTCCATCGGCAGTTGATGATGCGCTCGAGGGCGAGGAGTAACTTTTTGGTGGGACTGTAGCGTTTCAACAACGTGATAAAGTTGGTGCGTTGGTTGAAGTTAATTCGTGAAGGGCGGATACTTTTAATTGTCAAAACTAACGTAGAAAATAATTAATCATGAATAATTGTTTAATCAGTGCAATAAAGCTAAAATTATTCCAGGACGAGCATTAACTGTGAAATTGAACTTTCTTGCCATAACTTTAACTAGATCCCATAAAACTTGATCACCAAAATCTATAAAAAATCAATCCATGTTATTACACCTGTCATAACGACCCGAAACGAGTCTTACTTAACCATTCATGCTTTTCGACTTTTTACTGCACGCCAAAACGCGCAGACTCACACGCCGCCGGTAAAAATCTCCCCGGCCGCGAGTTTAATTAAACCTATCCGCCATAAATCCAGAGCGCGAGTCATGAATCATTTTTCATAGCTTGCGGGGCCGCGGCCCGCGAAACTCACCTGAAAACTCTCCGAATTACACGGCATTAAAAGTGTCGAAGTCATTAGGCGCGTGCACAGGCAGCAGTGCAGGCGCAGCCTGGGAAAAAAGCAATTATTTTTCGCCTCTCGTACGCCCTAATAAGCAGATGGCGCAACCATGCCGGCTACCTAAGCATCGCTCGCTCGCTCGCGCATTATAATGATAATAAAAGGAATCGGCAATATAATTAACGTTAATTATCCCAACAGGCCGCTCGAGCGGTGATTAATCTTGTCGCTGCGGTTGACCATGAGACGCGCGCGATTTGAAAGTCGAGCCGTATAATGTATACATCTCTCTGTATATGTATATGTATGTGTACATATGAAAAATCTATGTATAAGTGCATCCATTGCGATTATTATTTTACAGCGGAAGCGAAACTTTCTCTGCGGTCTCGGCCTCGGACAAAGCGCTCTCTCGCGGAGTTCGGTTTTGCTGCAGCAACGCGAGACTTGTACATTATACTATACACGCGGAGAGGATTTTTGTTTGTCCCGCGGTCTCGCGCAAGCCGCGAAAATATTTGACTAATGATTAAGCGAAAAAATTCGACGTGCATGCACGCGCGCGTGAAAGCTGTCGGCGTGGCTGTTTGTTGAGAAAATCGTTGAACCGCCGATGATTAATTGAAAAAATTCAAAGCCGCTGCGGGCGCTCAAGCGTGAAAGTTGCGCGTCGATACCGAATGACTTTTGGCCCTTCTTCCACGAAGATGTTTTTTTTTACTTATTTCTGGAAAATCGGACGATTTTTTAGTATTTCATAAAGACGATTAAATTGGGTAGGTTTGAAAGAGGAAAATGTTGCAGTATCGTTAATAGTTATAGGAATAGTTTTACCTAGTTACGTCACTAATTAAGAAATAACAATAATTAATAGTATTTCCTTTTCAAGGCGCAGGCATAATCTCGGAACTTCGAGTAAAATATCAGGTGAAAATTAAGTGACTTTTATTCGTACGCTCGTACGGCAATCAGCAGCATAAAGACGACTTAATTCGCCACATAAAGTTACCTCGTTACAAAATTAATACCGACCAGCACACACACACGATGTTCTACAGTTTACTCAGAGAACTCAAACCTAGAAAAGAACAGAAATCAGTGCAAAAATCGCGGCTAACAACCCACGCTGTTCACAGAAAACCTCTTATCGTCTGAATTTCCCAATAAAAATAAATTCCTCGTTCTACAAGCGCTACACCCTCTCGTAGCTCACACTTTACAACAGCCTACTATACTCGCACGCGCGAAAACCTTTAACACAGCGGCCGATGCCTTCTCGCGTGCTGCTGTTGCTGCACCATACACACGAGCCCTCGACGCGCGCGTTCTAATTATGCAGATCGATTGTGTTCCGCGGGATCGCGTATCCGCCTGCGCGCACTTTTTTTTCTTTATTGGATATACGTACGTACGTACACACAAGGCGTGCTTTTAATCCGTTTGGCCTGATTCCGCGCTTCGTTAAGTCTCTCCTCAAGATATACGCGTATTGGATTTTATAAGCCGATGATTGGACGTCGAGATAGCGGCGCCGCTATATTCCCTTTAGCCGCGCGCGGCGACTGCAGCGTTTATGGAATATATATATATGGATATAAGAGCGAGCGAGATGGTACGGGGGGGGATCGGATTCTAATTAGCCCGAGAGAGGTTGGAGAGCGTTTTTATTTCGAGGGGGATAATGCGTTTGTAATGGGCGAGAGAGACTCGTGTGTGTGTGTGTGGTGGGTATTACGGAGCTCGTGGGAGTGACGCAACGATTTTATGGAAAGGTGGGTACGTAATGTCTAAATTATCGGGGAGAACGTTGTTAAAAATGGAGTTTAATCCGACGCGGTTATTTGCCCCGGCGCGATTTTTTCGAGGAGAAATGCAGTTGTGGAAAGAGGTATAAATGAGTGAGCCTGGCAGCTGGAAAGCAACTGAGCGTCTGCTAATTAGGTGAATTTAAAATCAAAGGACACGGTATAAAAATTTTCTTTCGGGATGGCTCTTTATTTCTCAGCTTTAATTATTCCGGGCAAACTTTAAATTATCCGTATCGTTCAGACTGTTATTATGATTTTTTTTTTAACATAAAAATGCGTTATTAATAATAATCGTAAACGCTAATCACAATAACTTTCATTATAGTTATAAAAATACCTCCCGTGACAACTATTACAAAAGACACTAAAGTCTCTGGAATCCGCCACGCCAAAAATATCCACACCCCGCCCCATCATTGTCCTCCGCCTCGTCATTCCCAAACCGCCAAACGAATCATTGTTACCGGCACGCTTACAGGTAAGTATAAAAATCCCATGAATGCCTAACAACCGCCACTACTGTGCATTCTTCTCTCACCTCTGACTCACCCACACAATAGCCACTCGATTTTCGACCATCCACACATACGCGAACGTCCTTGCGGCGTATACAGGGGCTAAGGACCTCTCCTAGACTCAGGCGCGTGGGAGAACAGGAAGATGCAGCCGTAGCGCTTGAGCTCGTGAATTTCAAACGGCCGGCTGCGTGTTCGGGTTGTTAAGCGCGCGCAGAGGCAATTAATTGAATTGTTCCTAGGCGGCGCGCCGTGTATAGATGGCGCGGATAAGAGCGCAGCGCGAGGAGGAGAAAGTGAAGAGATTCGGACTGATATTGCGGCGGCCGGTGATTTTCGTCGACTGCGGCCGAGTGTTCTGGGTTGTATGGTAAGTAAAGGTTTGAGGAGTGATTAATATTCAATTAGAGATCAATTAACCGTACGAAAGATTGGCCGGAATATGTCGATGGATCCTTTTACGGTGTTCGGTGTGGTACCTTGTAGCAATTAAACTGCACAAATGTGTTACACTACTTGTAAGGAGTTGTGTGAGTAGCTAAGTGAAAAGCATTCTCACAAAGTATAGTATACTTTCAAAGTCAATTTTTTAATATACAAAAACACGATTGCCTTTAATGAATTACAACAATGCGCCATTGTATACAGCTCGTAAGGATAAAATCAACCTCTTTATTAATTAAATTAAACATCATCCATCTTCCTCAAAATCTGTTAATCCAACAGTTAACTGTCTAACAACCTAATCCAGGAAACAAGCAACTCCTCCATCACACAAACTGCACACCGAGATTTCAATCGCGCACAATCATATAATCAAAACGTCTGCGCGGGCAGCAAACCTCCTCTCATTACCCCCGGCGTGCGCTCAAATCACCTCATTACCACCGCCCGCATCAATCCCACACACACCTTCCTTCCGCCTTATCTCCACGATCCTCAAAAGCGCATCATCTCGTTCATCCGACACGAAAAAATGCATCTCCCACGCGCGCACGCGCACTTTTAATTAACGGACCGCTGCTCGCTAGTGAAAGTGTTTTCCCATTTGCATGCAAATTACGCGCGAGAATTATGCTGCTAGAATCGCCCTTTCCTTTTCGCTAGCGCGCGACGCCTTTGTTGCGGTTTTCGCGCGTGGGCGGAGATTAAGAGGTCGCGAGAGAGAGAGAGTGAGATTATTTCGGCTGGAATGGATGGCTTTTGTGCGCCAGCCACGGTGGAGAGAAGTTTTTACCGTTGCGCCGACGCAGCAGCAGCAGCAGCAGCCGCCGCGATTTGTCAGTGTTTTGTAACGTGTGGGTGAATGACTTTGAGAGAGAAAGAAGTTTCGCAAGGCTTTGTTTTGGTTTTGGCAGCGATGGTTTGTTTTGTCACTCGATATGATATAAATAAAATGCGGTTTCTTATTTACGCTCGGTAAAATAAATAAGAGACGGTGATGATGGTCTTTGGCTTTGTAACTACTGAGGTGACATTTTAATACATTATAGACGCGCTGAAAGTGAGCGTTTTACTTTACAATAAATGAAGGAAGTGTTTCTTTATTATTGACATGAAAATATGATTCT
>JAPYZO010001871.1:0-23670 GCA_030522905.1 Torymus flavipes
TCACAAATTTTAATTTCATAAAAAAACAATTATTTATGACTTAGCTACAAACACAGAAAAGCAAGAAATTCTAAGAAATTCGATCAACAATCGTATCGCAATCCACGAACTGGGACACCGACTGTATACACCGATATAAACTGTACACAAAACCCGTACTGTATACAAAAAAAAAATCACGAACCCGGCTAAATTCAAACCCCACTCGCGCGGAAAGAAAAAGAAATGCTCAGCCGTTCTAGCAAAAACAAATCTTTCTCACTCTCCTTCGAACTTCGTTATACGCGAGACCTGCTCACCGTACATACGTGTGCGGGGCGGTGGGGTGGGTAGAGGAAGGGGGGAAATCTCGCCCTCTCACTTCCGCGTGAGAATCATCGCACACCGCGTCGAGCGTCCAACTCTGCCACAGCTTCCCCCTCCTACACACACACACACAAGTAAAGTCCCAAATTAAGTCTCTCCGTGACTCACAGGACGCGGAAATAAGAAACCGAGCGGCGCTCCACGGAATTAACGAAATCCACCGAGGTATAATAATCAGGCACAAGGTAAGCGAGAGAGAAAGAGAGAACACAGAGAGAGAGAGAGAGAATAAAAGTTAGCCACTCTCCCCCTATATACACACACCCCTCGAATTAATTGGTTTACGGCCGGCGCACGTGCCTCGTAGGGGGTGAGGCGAGTTTTCACTCTGCAGTATTAGAGGGTGGGGGGTGAAGACTAGGTCTTATTTACTCATTGTGTGTCTCTGTATGTATGTATAGACGCGGAAAACCCGGGAAATCGGCTCGGCGCGTGCGTGCGTGTGTATTATATATATCGACGGGCACACCGTACCTCTCGCTTTGGGAATTGGAGTCTCGTAGGCTGTGAAGCGTCAAAAGGAAAATCGACGGTGGCCGGCTGGTTTCGGTGCATCGTCTATAACGCAGTCGTTGTCACGATATTAAAAGGCGTAAATAAAGGCGGTTTTGAATTCGTGTGTGTATGCGTGTGTGCGTGTGTGTTTGCAGAGAGAATATGAGAAGGAAAATGTGTATACGTAGTCCGAGGCGATATAAAGGCAATGCATTTTTCTGAAACGCTGAGAAAGAAAATGTATATATTGTGTATAAAAATTGATTGTGCGAAATCTGGGCAATGCATTTTTCTGAAACGCTGAGAAAGAAAATGTATATATTGTGTATAAAAATTGATTGTGCGAAATCTGAAAAATGAGAAAAACTGAAAGTATCAAATCTCGGATGTGATATCGGCGGAAAAGAAAAGCAAACTCTTGAATCGAGAGTGAGAGAGGGAGAGTGCAGGATGAAGGTTGTAAAAGCCGAAACGTGTATTGCAGAGGGATGGAAAAAAAACAAGAAATAATATAGTTTTAATATATTATAGGGATATACACAATGATGATTTTTGCAAGCTACACGACGCTTTTTTTCACTCAAAGAGTGTACTTCCCTCGAGATTTCAATTTCCATACACTTAAGCTTTGATTTTTTATACTTCCGGGGAGGGATCGCGTCTCATGTTTTGCCCTCTCTCCACACTTTGCCGTAAGTTTTTCATTTGCAGTATTTTCTTTTGATTAACTATTCCCTGTGCTCTCTCTCTCTCTCTCTCTCTCTCCCGGCGACCTTGAAAATGCAAGTCTCACGATCTTTTAATAACGTCGCGCTTGTGTATACATTGTACATGTATATGCAGAAGCGTAACAAGCTTTGAGAGAGAGAGAAAGAGAGAGACGCTTTGATTTTCGCCTAATGCATATAAATGAAAACGAAGAAAATTCGTCTCTTTAAAATTCTCGAGAACGCGCTGAGCCCCTTAATTGAATTCGTTTTAATCAAAAAGAAGTCAAGTCTACGCGGCCTGACGGACGGTGCGTGCTTTCATTCTTTCTTCAATTAAAACACCGAAGCCCCCGAACATTTAGTCGCGAGCGCGCGCGGAAATCCAAATTAGTACCTTGTAAAAATCTCGCAACCGCTCTGTTGTTTCCTCATCTGGACTATTGCTCAATAGTTTTTCTTGATGCATCTCAAGAGTTGAAAAACAGACTGCAAAGACTGCAAAATTCATGTGTGAGATAGGTGTAAGGTTTGGATCGGTGTGATCATATTTCGCCCCATAGAGCAGCTCTGAACTGGCGACGCATTGAATCGAGGAGACACTACTTATTTCATGAGAATATTGATGTATAAAATCATGCGTATGCACAACCCGGACTACCTTGAGAGTCTCTTCTTTAGGTATGTACCCAGGTCTGCCACTAGGGGCAAAATAAAAGAATTAACAGCACCCCTGATGCGCACTGAAACTGGAATAAACTCTTTCAGTATACGAGGTATGCACCTTTGGAACTCTCTGCCTGCTAAGGTTAGAAATCTTCAAAACTGCTTTAAAACTGCTTTGAGAAGGCACGTTCTTACACTGGACTAGCCACTTACGAAATGGGCGACTTTGTACGTTAACTTATTCAATGCTTCGTCCCATTTACACGAATGAATGTATTTATTAGCGTGATTGGTGAGTGTGAGTAGTATCATAGGTAATTTTTAATTTCTAGTTACAAGCCTTATTTTGTACGACCTGTCTGTGCCAGCGATCTTTTAAGTTTTTCACGGCAATAGTCACTCTCTTCGTATTTTATTTTCTAGTCAACCAAATTTTCTATAGTCGTCTGTGATATCACTAATTCTAGCCTTGACTTACTTTTCAGTATTATTAGCTATTAAGAATTTGACTGTGATATTATATTTTTTTAAATTGACTTAGAGCATCTAGTTGACTATGTCAAACTTATATTGTATTTTATAGATTTTATTTTATTATTATATGCACAATTTATTTGTATTTATACTTATATACGATATATTCAAGAATGTTCTTATATACCATTTGTAAATGATATCTATTTACAATAAATGACTATTACTACTATTACCACCTAATCAAACACGTCGTATAAGACGATCGAATTGCAATACACACGCCATAAACTGGTAACTCATGTACTATTAATATACCTTTGCCCGCTAAAAATAGAGTTTCAAGTTCAAAGATTTTGCTTGAACCATTTGTATACGATGCGGCAGGTGCGTTTGTTTCCGCATACAGTCTGACAGTCGTTAAAATATAAGAATTTTCTGTTCGAAACTTTACAGCGGAAATACATTTTGACATGCTTCTCTTACTTTTGAAGAAGTAACATAGGAAAATCTTTCCGTACATAGCTCTAAAATTCAGAACACATTCGACTTTCAAACCCCATCTCACAACCCCTCTGCCCCTACTACAACCTTAACATTGAAAGGCCATCCCTAAAATCCCCAAATCCACCATCCGCACCCATCACCACTGTAATATTATCGTCTAATTGTCCCCTATACATATTACAAACACACCCAAATACCCAATCTCCAGACATCAGCGTCTGCACGACTTCTATACGCTATATAACACACAACTACGGGCACGTGCGCGCGCCTTGCGTCTGGTGGGGCATGCGCGCGAGTGGGAGTGGCGTATATACGCGCGCGCGCGCGGCCGCGGCTACGAGGATCCGCTGCGCGCGCTCCGCGCTCTGTCTCGCAGCCGCGCGCGAACCGAACGCATGTACCATACGTACAAGTCTGCAGGTCGGTGGGAAGAGAGTATAGCCGGGCGGCCGTTTTCTATATTACTCTCGTAAAGAAGAGTACACAGACATACACTTTGTAATATTGCGGTGGGAGCCGAGAGAGAGTGGCTGTGTAAAAATGTGCATAACGTGCTGAGTGAGCGGGAAGAAAAATATACATATCGAGAAAGAGGAAGGATATTGGAGAGAAGTGCAGGTTCGGGGAAAAACCGGAGCGAGTTCTGCGGAGGACAGAGCGCGCGAGTGTGTATGTAAGAAGGTGCAATTATCGCCGCGCGGCCGAGAAGAGGAGGGTATATATATATATAAAACAGTGGCTGGTGCAAGCAGTATATAGGAGCACGTTAAGTGTGAGAAGCCAGGGAGTAGGTCTTTACAGTAAAAAGACGAGGTGAGAGGGTAGAAGAAGAAGAAGAAGGAGAAGAAGAAGGTATGAGGAAGGCCGCGGGCCGAGCCGCGCAGCAGCTGTCTGCACTCTGTGTGCCGCGATGAGGAGTACGGGGACGCTAAAGACTGTGCGGACCACGAGGAAGAGCCACGCGGCACCGCTACCACTTTTGCGTACGTGCCCTGCCAGTCGGCCGAGCGGAATGCGACTCTCACTACTGGCCGCGCTGCTCTTCGCCGCGCTCACGACAGGTGATTTTTCTTCTTTCTCCATACTTGTATACTCTACTTTTCTCTACTTTGCTCTCTCCGTTTCTCACTCACCTACTTTTCTACCCTTCTTACCTACTCACCGAGCGGCCGTCATGTGCTTTGAGAGCACGTGCCGCGTATTTCAGTGTGCAGCTATATCGCGTCTGATCTTTTTCCGCGCGCCCGCGCCCGCAGTTTGAATTGGCCGCGCTGCGCCGTGCGAGAGCGGGCGTGTGTATATAGAAGCCATGGCGTCTCTCTCTCTCTCTCTCTCTCTCTCTCTCTCTCTCTCTGTTGCCGGATTCGAGGGAGAGAGATTAAAGCTGCTGCTGTCGCGCGGGAATTGACGCCTGGCCGGTTGTTAAGCTCGTTAAGCAGCGACGCCGGCGTTTCGAGTGTGTGTGAGTTTTTTTTTTGGAGGAATTAAGAGGCGCTGGGAGTGGGGCGGAGAGAAAGAGAGTTTTAGGAAGAGTATGAGGAGCTTTTTAATTGGGATTTATGGAGGTTGAAGGTTGGAGTGTGAGAGAGATGATTTTGTTGGGTGTGGGATCGATCGCGGGCATTGATTGGGCGAAATCGAGATGATCAGGCGTAATGGAGTTACGTGCGTTAAAGTAATTGGGGCGGGACGGTTGAGTGTGTCTTGTTGGGAGATTAAAATGGAAAGTTGGAGAGAACTGCTTTGAAAGTTTAAGTATAAGCTGCCTTGCGGTTAGCGAGTCAGGAATTTATTATTTAGAAGTTTTTCGTATTAGCGGTAGCGGAAAGTTTAATAGTTTTGTTTGTATGAATTTCTTTTAATAATTAAGTAGGTTAAGGTGGTCTTAGACACAGTGGCTTGCAAGGCCAATAGCAGCTGAAAAAATATATAAAAATGTATTTTAAACATTGCACAATATATTGTCGCATGGGACGAAAGAGGAGCTATTTCGAACAAGCTCTGGAAAAGGAGACATTTCGTTACAAACAAAATCTAATGGCTTAAAAAACATGTCACTTTTTTTAATGTCAAAAGCTTAGCAACTTAAATTTTGAATAAAAATAATCATTTGCAAAATAGCATTATTTTTGGTACTCAATTCGGCCTTCTAAATATATACTTTTTCAGCGCTCATTTGAATTAGCTCCTTTTTTACTCTTAGTCGACAATATATCTCATAAATATACACTATTTGAAATTGGGCAAAGGTAGAATTTTCGAGACCCATTTTATACAGATATACAGCATTTTCAATATTTTGACTGGCACGTCATTTTTTGACAGAGCCGTTTAATGGAACCAAAGCCTAAAAGAACTACTTTAATTTCATTTAATTTTATGTTTTTTTCAAGTAACTGAGCCTTTGGTTCATGTAAATCCATTGAACGGTCCTATAAAAAAACAACGCACGAGTCAAAATATTGAAAATGCTGTATCTCTGTATAAAATTGATCTGGGTTTACCGGAATACGTATCTTTTCAGCTGATTTTGGCCTTAAAAGTCGCTCTGCGTAAGTCCGCCTTAATTATAATTTACTAAATAAATCATAATTAAAAACATTAAATTAAACGAAATGTAAATATTCAACAACAACGAGATCATAAAATTATACAAACCATGATGTTTATCACGAGCAATAAATTTGAGACACTCAAAGATATACCCCTTTTGAAACGTTGTATAATCCGCTTCCACGGAACTTGATAGCTCATTTTCAACTTCTAACGTAGAGCGACACGTCGTCGCGCCGCTGCACAGAATCTCTCTCTCTCTCTCTCTCTCTCTCTCTTTCTCTCTCGCGCGCGCGCGCGGCAACAACACCTCCCCTTCAGATTTATACACACAAAACGCAATTCTTAACGGAGTGACACCGGTGTAATCGTATAAAGTAAATTGCAAAACACACTGGTCGGACGTGTTTATAGTACCATAACTCTCGGGGTTTTGTATTTTATGTAAATCCCTCTCTCTTGTCCCACCCCCTTCCTCCCCCCGTGTAATGGAGAATTTCATTACGAACAAAATGAGCTCCCAGTACACTTAAATCCGACCGGCCGTACTCTCTCTCTCTCTCTCTCCTCTCTCTGTGAATCTTGTAGCAACTGAAAACATACGCGGGTGCCGAGAATCTAATCTAAAGTTTGCATATAAAACACATTTATGTGTAAAGCAGAGAAATGGTTTTTAAGCGCTGAAATTTATACTCCTTTCTCTCTCTCTTTCTTTCTCTCTCTCTTTCTTTCTCTCTCTCTCTACGTACGGTGTACGCCCTTTGTGGAAGAGGCGGTGCGCGTTCGTAAAAAACGTGTGACTTTATAAATTTTAAAGCGCACGCGGTTGATAGGCTTTGAATAAGTAAATAAAAATGGCTCGACACAATTAATACCGAAAAAGATATGTGCCACACACGGATGTCTGCTAAATATTTCAGCCTGGTATTTTTATTTTTTCGAATAAATTTAATAAATTTTATTTTATCAAAAGCGCGTATAGATTTAATCAAATCGCGCTACTTGAATCGTATTAATGAAGTATGCATTGGAATTGAAATTTACAAAGGGCTCAGGAAAAAATGTCGTCGCGCTGAAAGAGAATTACGAAATCAATTTGCACAGCATTAGTCGCTACAAATATACACTGTATCCGTAGCAGAGTCTCAGAGTCGTGCATAAGATCCGCGCAAATATGAAGGGAAGATCCGAGACGCGCGTGGAGCGTTTGAATTCACCATCTCTGTCTCTCGCTCCTTTTCCTAACGTTAAAAAATGCACAGGGAAACTGCAGAATTTAGCTTGGAATTCTTCATAATCTTAGCAAAATTTTTTCCATGATAAATTCACCGGGGAATAAAAATGCAGTAGAGTGCATTTTTATTCCTTCGGAGTAGTGAAATTTCTCTCTTATCCCTCCTCTTCTCTATACCACGAAGAAGATGGGGGTAAGAGCGTTATAGTAGAATAGAGAATTAATATTTATCCCGCGCGTAAAATAAAGAATTTCCTCGCGAGCGTAGAATGATAACGTTTGCATTCCGTCGTGGATCCTTTCATTGTTCGAAGGATACTTTTACTGCGTTTTTTAATGCTTGAAATTCCGATAGCATTCAAGTGTCGGGAGAAGGAGCACGATTCCGGAGGTCAATGGAAAAGTTTACATGGACGGGAGAATGAAAAATTAGATCAACTTGATGTTTGGAACGATGATTGCCGCATCGAAATGAAACTTTTTTTATTATTAGACTGCTACATTTTTTGTGACATTATCGTGATATTAAATATTAACATTTTAAAATAGAAATTTTTTAAGAACTTCAAGGTTTTCAAGATTATACAGATTGAAAACCTCGCTATAATGACACTGTGAGAGTTTTATACTTTAAAAATAGCAACATATTTGGTCTGTCCGCTATATTTTTAAATTTTGCAGAGACACTCTCATATTACATTGTTCAACTTTATAAGAAAATATGCAAAAGCATAAAAGCATATTAGATTAGACAAAACAAAATTTATGCAGATGAGAATAGAAAGAAAATATGAAAATAAAAACTTTTATCTCGTCAATATTAGAAAACGTCATCTTTATTTGTGCCTTTCGTGGCATCATGCCAAGCGTAGATTAAATGTTATATAAGACATTTTAAATGAATTGTATACTGCAAATATCTTTGATATAAATGTCATACAATTTTTTTTTACCTTGTATTTTTGCTTTGCTTTCACAAAAGAACCCCTAATTAGTTCGCTATTCAAAGAAATGATAAAATAGTAGAAAAAATAACTGCGTCTAGTATCAATAAAAAATGAACACTTCGCATTCTAACGTCCAAATAAAAAATAATAGTTTTAATTCAGCTCAATTTTTTCTTTTTTTTTCAAAAAACGCTGCTCTTTAAAAAGAAAATCCTAGACCCATAAAAATTTATTAAGCCGAACTCTCACACACCTTTTTTCCCCTTACCACCGCATAGCACCCCTTCTAAAACCGATCGCGCCAAGCTCGCAAAATCCGCCCGACAAGCTCCTATCCGGCGGAAAATTTTTCAAAAAATCACCGGAACAAACGAACTCGAAAGAACATCGAACACGCTCTCACTCCCTCTCGCGCGCGGCTGCAGCGAAAAAGCTCACCACCGTCACCGCTACTACTGCTACTACCACTGCTATCCCCTTTCTCTCTTCACGCGTCGTTGGAGCGACGCGGCCGATAAACGCGCAAAGCGCACCGGCGAATCGCATTCACGCCCTTACGGCGTCGCGCGCTAGAGAGAAAGAAAGAAAGAGAGAAAGGTGTACCTGTGTGCACCACGAGAGAGAGAGAGAAAGAAGGGGGCCACTGATCCTTTTTTCCGCTGCTTACGCAGCGGTAAAATCGCGCCGAGCGATTTCCCGAAAAGTTGGCTCGCGCGGAAGCTCTCTCTCTCTCTCTCGCAAGCGCGCGGGAAACCCTATTAAAAGTTATTGAACTTTGGCCGTTTTATGTAGTATTTTTCGCGCGGCAGGGGAGAGAGAGAGAAAGTTTGCGCAGGGATTGCATGTTTTTTTAATTATAATGCGAATTTCAAGCAGCTGCTTTTTTGCCCTCACACTTTGCCATGGTAATGGAGTTGGAGTGTATTATATAGGAGAATGGGCGAATCGATCTCTCTCGTGTGAGGTTGGTTTTATCCTTTTTCTTTTAGAGAGAGGGGTGAATCGTATACGGGAAGTAGTTCGGGAAACTGAGATTCGATCGAGTATTCTAAACTTTTACAAAAATTTTAATAGTACGGAAGAGCTCTCTCTCTCTCTCTCTCTCTCTCGCATGTAATATACATATATATCGCGTTAAATGTGCGCAGCGACGTCACCGGGGATCGAGAAAGACATTGGGAATCCGAGTCCGCTCGAGCATTAGAATATAATGATAAATTTTTGCGAACGAGCTCTCGCGTTACGGTTAGTTCCACAAAGGAATTTCTCTTTCTACCTATCTGTCTTCGAATTTTATTTCTCGAAATGGAACTGAAAGAGAGTGAGATTTTGAGTCGGGAAGTATAGTGCTATAGTAGTACGCGCGAGCTCTGGAAAGGAAACTATTCTTTGATAGATTTTATTGATTCTTGCTGAGAAAGAGAAATTTATTTTGTTTGCGCTTTGTTTGAGACAAATAGCGAAATTGAAGTGCGCGCCACTCGAATGGTATTTCCTGCGGCGGCGACCGGCATCTTAGCGCCAAGTGCAGCGTAGCTCGGCTACTTCGCGCGAATGGTTTTTATTATACGCCCGGTGAATCAGACGAATTAATACAATTTAAATTTAAATTGTGCCGGCCAAGTTGGTACTGGGAGGATTGGAATTCATAGCTATGCTAATGCCCGTGTTGAAATAATCTGAGAAACGGACCAAGCATTACTTACACACCGGGGCCAACTCGAGCGCGTAATTGCGCTGTAAAACGAGCGAAAGTGCTGCTCACGCCTGTATTAATTTGTAAAATACTCGAGAATGTTTAGGAAGCTCGTGCGGTGTATATATGACTTTTTACGAGTCATGCGCGCGTGGTGACGTTTGTGTTTGTATACGAGGAGCTCCTCGCAAATGTACTTTCAAAGCGTGTAAATGCTCATTCGAAAATTCAACATTCGGAACATTTAATTTAATGTACTTTATGTATATCGTGACGCCCGCGACTTTAAATATTATATATACTTGTCGGCGGCCAACTCGTTCAACACATTTGCCCATCAGAGAGGATGCCGGGCAAACATGAATTTTCATGAAACGTAAACTATGTTTCGCGTAAGGATGAAATTTTTCGTTTGAAGCTCCGAAAAGCAATCGTTTTAATTATATATCGCACGCACATACGCACGCTCAAAGGGGGGACGATTTTTTTTTTCACTTAATTTGCATCAAAAATATGTATATATTTGAGTTTTAGAAAAGTTCACACTAATTAAAAGTAATTGGTCAGAAATATTCGCTCCTTTTTTGCGTCGCATGTATGCATGATGATGATCCTGTGAATAATTATATATGAAATACATATGAGGATAGTGACAACGAAAAGGCAAACTTTCAAAGGATTTTAAAAATTTTCCGAAATATTCTGAAATTAAATATCGCGTTCGCGACGGTGGTATCGCGTGGCGTATAATAATAATTATCCATATCCTCGCCGCGCAAAAGATTCAAACTATTGCAAAGCTCACGCTGCCATAGCAGTCGGTAAAAATTTTCAGGATTACGCGGAGTGCTTAAATTGCGCGGAGAAAAATTCATTGAAAATTACAATCATTCGTGGTATAACTCTTTATTGTACAGGATCAAAATGTTAAAAAAAAGTATGTCTCAAAAGTAAAATTTAAAATATAAAAGATAACATAATAAATATAGATAATAACTTTTCTAATATTTTGTGTAAACTCAAGAGGTACTATACGCACCATTTGAATTTTCCTCCTACACTTATTGGTACATCATACTATTACGTCACCATTCAACTCCCTACAACCGCCCCATAAACACTTCCCGTCACTAAGTACTGACCCTCCACGTTAAAATTTTTCCTTCGCGCAAAACCTATATTGACGGGGATGGGGTCAGTCGCGTATAACGCGTCCCGCAAATCGATTTACAATACGCGCTCTCCCGGAAATCCGCGCCGTAAACTTTAAATCGCTTTAATTCACGCCAACAACGAACGGACAAATATAGTCTCCGAGGCACCTAGACTCCTCCACCCACCATGAAAAATTGAAATCCATCCAGCACCTCAGCCGAAAAAAGAAAAGAGAAAGCAGCGCCGCACTGCTACACCCCGCGTCAAATTTCCAACTCTCACGGATCGGACGCCGGCGCGGAAAGCAAAGGTACACAGAGAAAGAGAAAGAGAAGAGAGAGAGAGACGCGAATGTTGAATAACGGAAGAGACAAAGGTATACGGAGAGTGAGAGACGTAACGAGGGCTGAGCGCGAAAAAAGAAGAGTTGCCGTGAAAAAAGTGTGCGTGCGTGTATGTATGTGTGTGCGACGAGAGAGAGAGAGAGAGAGAGGAAGAGAGGGATATAAAGAAGAAGAGAGGCAGAAGTGTGCGCAGCACAGCCGGCGTAGGTACCTCTACGTACGTACGTGTCTATGTATACGTGGCTATATACGTACGGTACGTACGTGCACGAGGCACAGAGAGCCGTTGCCGCAGATTATGCAAACGGCAGCCAATTCGATTCAAGTGCACCGCAAATAACCGCTCTTTTACCCATTCGGCTAAATGCGCTCTCTCGCTCGCGCGCGCGGCACGGGGGCCGTTTATACGGAGGCGATCCATTAGAATATCGCGTGTAACCCTCTCCCTCTCACGGCTTTTCCGCTCAGCTCTCGATTCTGTCGTGCCGCGCGATCCTCACCCTCGAGTTTTGAGGTCCTGAGGATGCGTTTTTTTCGGGAGCGGGAGGAGGAAACGTCGCATGTGGGATGAATTTAACGCCTGGGCGCACGTGCGACGAGGATTTTGGGACGGTTAATGGACACGCGCGCAGCAGTTTGCCGCCGAGATGGTTATAGTGCAGGAGGTTATGGTTTTTCGGGACGGGGCATATATGGGGCCGTGAGGATTCTTAATTGAATAGTTTGGGAGGGTTGTTGAGGTGGTATATATAGTAGTGTCGCACGCGGGCTTGCGATGGAAGTTTATATAGCGGGTTGAGGTTTTAATTTTAATGCGCGCGAGGAATTGGTGTGTTTGGTGTATTTAAAAGTTTTAGATTGATGAGAAACGATAGAATATATAGAACTCGTTGGGTTCGATTAGCGCGCTGCAGGTGCAGTTAGTTTTATTTAATCCTAATAAGGTTAACTTTGAAACGAATTTCGACAACTTCGCGTTCTCGTTTAACTAAACAGTCACAAACATAGTTTCATCGTGCTTCGCCTTTCTGGACGTTGTATTTTTTTTACTGCTTTATTTAATGCTCGCAGGATACTAAAGATATAAAAAAGCCATCTCTGTGCAAAATTTTAGGACGATTCATTGATTTTTATACTTCTGTTATCGTATGACAACGATAATACCTTTTATTTCTAAAATAATTTTTTTTTCTCATAAACGAATGAAGATAATCTTTTGAAATTTTAACACAATGTTGTGCTCAATAAGTGTAAGCAGTGGTAAACATTTTGAGTCAATAGAATAAATATTTTTTGAGAAATCAATTAAAGAATTATAAATCACATTTTCATTAATAACAAATTGCAGATTAAAGATTTATTTTCTTGTAAAAGTATCATTGGATGCCTCTAATTTACGAAAAAAAATGTCTAAAAGCGAAAAACCTAACCTCAAAATATGAGTCCAATTAATATGAGTTGCCGTACGATAACTGAGGTAAAATTAGCTTAATCATTTCGAGATTTTTGGGAAAAGGATCGGTTCACTTTCAGAGATATTTGAGGTTAAAATTTTGTTATAGTACATTATTACTATACTAATGCCATAAGTGGCCCATTATGACAGGACGTGAAATTAGCGCCCGAGAATAGCCAGTGTGATAATTGACGTCGTTCAGTGGGCCACTGAAGGCACCAGAGTCGTATGATATTTTATAGCATGTTTACCTTTATTCGCTGTCACCATCATCACCCTCGCTACGCTCGGGCGCCGCCGTCCGGGGCGATAATGAACTACTTATGTCACAGATAGGCGTGGCATAAGTGCCGATTTAGGTGACATAATGTTACCCTTTTTGAAATCGTAATTTCTCGAGAACGGCTTTATATAAAAGTATGAAATTTGTAAACGAATTCGTATGTGATGCAGACAATATGTGTGTAAAATTTTCTTAAGATCATGTGACTTTCAATTACCTTCCAATTTCAATCCTGTTCAATAAAATCACACACATAACAAAGTCGTCATCAACGAACTGACATACAATCAAGAAAAAACGCTCCTTTTCGAATCATTTAAAAGTAAAGGTAAAAATTTAATCGATGATCGTGATCTTTCATTGCAAATGAGACAAAAGAATTTCAAGCGGAATGCAAAGCAACGAGGACTCGCCCCGGATTGCAAAATGAAACCTTTATCAATTTTGCCCCAATATCAATTATCTCGGCATTCAGCACTTATCTGTACCGGTCAGTTTTCAAATTCGATAAACATCTCTCTCTCTTTCTCCCTCTCTCTCGCTATACTTGTGGAACAATGCTCAGCCGGATATGCCAGTTATTGGTTGTTGAAACAATTGAATTCAGGGAATGCGACGCTGTTAAAACTAACGAAATGTGCAATTAATTGTTTTTAGAAAATCATCGGTAAACGTCGATATTACACGAAACGCGTGAAGGATCGTTATAGCACTGCTCGGATTTCCCCCGCCGTCGATAAATGAACAATTGCTACATGACGTATATACGCATGAACTGAAGTGAAGGTTCGTGATGAGCAACAGTATGGCAATTTCGTAGAACGTGCGTTATATTCTAATGTCAATGTATAATTTTCGATTTGCCACGAGATCAATTTGATCTGGTATAATAGAATAGGGATAATAAACAATAACAATAAAGTATATATATACTCTTCTGCAACTAATAAGCAAAAAATAATCCACTTCTTAGTTATATATGAAAATGAAATTACATTCGTATGAAAGATATTATATTCGACAAAACATCCATTCATGCAACAATTTTATCTCTGAAATCTACTTCGTACAAAAAAAAGAGGCTCCATAGAAGAACTAACTCGATATTTTCCTATTTCGCGCCCGCGGGCGTACACTCGCTCCCCCACCGAATAAAAAGTCACATTTATTTTCTTAGCAAAGCGGGCGAGAAAACTCTTTCGAAATTAAATAAACTCGATTTGTGAGTGCAAGCGGGCGCGGTCGCCGCGTGTTTCATATAATACCGCGCGTGCGCGCGCGCGAGTACGTGTACACCCGCGCATACATATAGGTATATACCGTAAGTACATATATACGGGATCCCGCAGAGATGCGGCGCGCGTATATGAACCACTAAATTTGAGACTAATGAATCAAGTCATACAGTCTTTAAAGCTTTCGCGTGTACGTCGTATATAGTGTTTAAAATAAGGTGACCTGGTTCTCGGAGAATGGAAAGTAAGGTTGTTAACGTATTTTATACTTGTTGATAATAAAGTGGTGTTCGCGTAATTCGCGGGGGATTTAGAAATTTGGCATTATCGAAGTTTTTCCGCAAAGGTCTACCAATTTGCTAATTGCCATTTATATTGATCGGCCGAAGTAATAACTCATTCACGGATCTCGAGAGAGATTACGGATATTACGGGATTATATACTATGTATTTCGAATTGCGCTATAGAAAGTCAGAGTTCGGTCGATTATCGAGAGTTAGGGAGTAATTATGAGATAGAAGCATATACATTCAGAAATTGAATCACGTCAATCACAAGCAAATGGTTTACCGGAAACTCGCGTATAACTGCGTTATTTCTTGCTCTGATTGATAAACATGCCCTATATTATGATTTTAGTAATTTTTCGAATACTACATTTTCAAAATTAGTTTTTTCACTAAAATTACAGATATATAATAGTGAAAGAAATTTCTATAGCAACTTTATTCTTTAAAATTAAATTTTCTCTCTAAAATACTTAATAATAATGATAAATAAATAAATAAATAGTAAGCATTACCTATACAACGAATGGCGCCGCTTCCCACCTTTACACATAATCCGTACCTCACTACCATTAATCCACCCTAAAAAAAAGTCCATCTTATTCTGACAGCCCCCGGACACAAGACTTTGCCCATCCTTACAAATCCATCAGCGCATGTATCACCCGGACGTCGCACTTAATTATCCGCGTGTTTTATCAGTCAATAGTTTGCACACTCGAGCCCGCGTGCATGCACACACATCCGCTAAAAGAAAGAGAAAAAATGGCTTCTCCCTCCGCGACCGCCGCCACCACCGCGTGCATATGCTAATACTGTTTATGTTAAGCCGCGGCTATAGGGAGAGAGAAACGCGCGCAACCATCCGTCATGCGCACGCGCATACACACACATATACACACGGCGCGAGGAAATAAAGTGTCCGCGAGATTTTCCCCGTGAGCGCGGGGGTCGTGGTGGTTGGCAAACAAAGGCGTGTCGGCGGTCGATGAAAAATCATTGTAGAGGCGGTAGAAGACAGAAAGAGAGATAGAGAAAGAGTGTGTACGTATATATTTTTACGTATTATTGGAAATCAGAGAGGCCGATGCCGTATAATCGGATTATACGCGCGAAGAGACTACGGATGAAGTTGGAGGCTGTAAAAAAAGGAGTCGAAGGATATATACGTCTCGCTCTGTGTATATATATGTATATATATGTATATAGAGGCACACCATACCAGGGGTCCATTAATCGTCGTCTTAACGAGAAATCGCGCTCGCATATTTGTTTCGAATTACGTGTATACGTATACACACTTGGACATGCACTTGAAAATTATGCAAACTACGCGACGATCGCGGCTTTATGTCTATATATAACCGAGAGGCGCGAAAAATTCTTGGAAGCAAAAAAAAAGGGCGCAAGGTAAAGATTTATCGGCGACCATTAAAAGCGCGCTCTCGCCTTTTTATTTCGCCTCGCGTGGGGGCTGAGGATCGCGTATTAATTGCATCGAATATTCAATAAAACGGTGCAGTACCGCTAGGGGGTTGGAGGCTTTTCTAATTGGGTGAAAGCCGCGCGGGCGCGCGCGTGCAGTGCCGTTGCGCTGCAGCAGTGGCGAGCTTCGTTGGTTAAGTAAATGGAAATTTTCAATGGGTTATCTAACTTTTTCAAAAGCAGTTCAAACAAAGGCAAGCGCAACCGAGCGAATGTTCGTTCGCTCGCTCGTTCGTTGTCGACGGCGACTTTTTATCTCGATTGCGTCCGCGAGCGCTTGCGCGAGGCTGTGCGTATATATGCGCGTGCGGGAGGTATTCTTTTGCGGTAGGGATATTTTCTTTTTTTTTGCTTTTTTTTGGAGAGAGAGAGAACGAGAGAGAGAGAGAGAGAGAAGTGGAGAAATGGGAATGTTTCGATTTGGTTGGGAATAGGTGCGCGAAAAGTGAGAGCAGCTTTCTTTTATAATTCGGAGATAGAGAGGTGCACTTTGTATGCTCGTGTGTGTGTGTGTGTATGTGTGTGTGTGCGTGTGTAGTCGAGTTATAATCTTTTTGGCGGTTCTTTACGGATGAAGTGAGGAAATTGGGTATGAGAGTTGGTGAAAGTTTTAAGATCCTTGTTTTTTTTGAGCTTGAATTTTCATACAGATTTGTTTAAGTATGTTATTTTTTTTTTTTTTTTTTTTTTTTTTTGTAAAAATAGTACTTTGTACATTTATTGTTCATTAATTTAAATGGAGAAGCTATATGTTCAATGGTATATAATATTATCTTATGCCAAAGTGACGAATGTATAGAGGTACTGCTCAAACATTAATAGCAAGCGATGAAGTAGCGAAATCGCCTTCAAAAGATGACAGCGTATGGTAACATTTATTTTAAGCTTTAGACATAGTTATCTGAAGACAATCAGAATTTAACTTCCTTTTGTGAAAGTGAATATAGAGGCTATAATAGTTTATTCTTCGTCTTTTTGGCTGATGATTCTTAATAAATTCTCCATCAATAAAATTATAGATATGAACAGTTGAGGCAATGATCTGTAAGAATTCATTTTCTCTGCTATTTAATACGTTTATCAACCGCGATCCTGCTCAGAAAGAAATAAAGTTAATCCAATCGTTCTGCATTTGTTAAATTCACTATACATTAGGAAAAAGATGAAATCGTATACAAAAGTAAATATAATTAACTGTTTCAAAAAGTTAAAATTTCCCTGAAAAAGGGAGATAATATTTTCCGTTATGCTTTGGTTTAAAAAAATATGCCACGTAACTTAAACGATGACAATATTAAAATCATTTTCTCCGAAATGAGAACATAAAAACTACATTTGTTTTAAAGCTTTTGAACATATGAGGATATATATAATGTCAATCCAATTTTAACCAAAGAACGATTCTCCTCTTTTCTTTGCAAGTAAAACAAACCCTCTATTTTCCTAACTTACATCAACTGCGCGTACAGTACAATTAATTATTTACTTTTTCACGTATACACATGCAAACTTTATACCTATATACAACAATTCACGCAACAACAACTATACACATGCAAAATAATTGTTACGTTTAAAGTGCGTACCCCTCATTATCACACCAAAATTACGTCTACAAAACCACAAATCCTTCCGTCCTCTCCATATATACGCGAGACTCGCCCAAACACTCTCCACCCCCTCGTAACCCTTAAAGTTACGAAAAAAAACCCTGCACCACCTCACCCGCAACAAACAAAAAACAAACCAACAAACGCAGCGAACGACGGTCGAGCGATCACAGACGCCAAAATTCTTTTGTACTCTCGTATACGTGCGAGCGCTTTCCACATACCTACACAACACACACAGTGCGGAGCGCGTGGAAAATCAACAAAAATCCGCACGCGCGTGCGTACTCGAAACTCCGCGGAAAAAAAATAACAAGCGCGAGTGAATTAGAGGCACGGGAAAAGAAAGGATGCGGGAAAGATGAATGGGCCCACGACGCGAGTGCACGCCGCTATTACTTGGACCGTGATGGCATCCACAATGCTGCAATAATTATAACAATGGGCAAAAGAGGGTATATATACCTAGATATATATAATACGCGAGCGTAATTGAGGCGTTCTTCCTCGCGGACTCGATCCCACATTATGCGCCTTTGTTTTTTTTTTCTTTCTTCAATTTTTCAATTTTCCTCTTCGCCGTTTTATCCCCGCTTCCTCTCACAATCATCTTATCCGCCCTGCTTACGATACATGCGGCCTATCTCTCTCGAAGAGTATTATGTATAAATTTCCTCTCCGAATCCTGCTCTTTATATATATATATACACATCCGCGCACGAATATTTGCTCTATACCGGGGTATTATGCGGAACCCCATCCCCCCGATATCTTCCGCGTAATCCGCTATCTCTCAGAATTCGCAATTATCCGAGCGCGGGAATATATATGCAGACCGCGCGCCCGCGGAAACGTTTCTTTTCTCCCCCTCCCCTGCGCTTGACATTTTTCTCCTCGCGCACTGTATGTATATAAGGTTTGGATGCGTTTGATATGCCGTGGCCCCCCGGTATACTTTATTGCGACATTTCGCTCGTTAATCTTCTCGAAGCTTCCCTCCAACCCCGCGCCATTATCATTATGAGAAGGCGCGTATTTTCTTCTCTTAGCCGCGCGGAGAGAGCGCGCGAATGTAAATTAAGAGAGGAGAGAGAGGGCCGCGAGTCTCTAATGAAAATTAGCATTTTTTACACGGCCGGATTAACATACGCGTGGGGAGAGTAGGGATTTTTATATATAACGCGCGCGCAATGTTACGCGCGGGCGGATGAGAGATGGTTTATTACGGGATGTCTTTATGCATGTATATATAAGGATGGGTATATTGATAACGTTATTAGCATATGCGCGAGAGGCTAAGTAGGCAGGGAGTGTAGGTGTGATTGGCGTATTTACTTTTTCCTAATGAATGTCGAGGTCTTGGAAGGGTTTCGTATATATAAGTTGAAGACGAAATAATGGGGAGTTTTCTGGTTCACTCTGATATTTGAAATTTCATCCAGTTAAAATGGCATTTGCTATATTTATTCGCTAGATAATTAATTTTCGTGACGGTAAAACTTTATTAATTTATACGCCAATTCATCGGAAATTAAATTAAAATTCGCAGCACACTTTTAATTTAAAGCTCTCGCTGAAATTTACCGGTTAAAAGAAAAACTACCAACACCGCAGCTTCAATATTTCCTTGAGCCCCTCTACAAATCACGGACTAACAATATATATTTATATATATATATATACATCTAACAAATCAACAACGCAGCATCAATCCCACTTCACTTGCTCACAGACCCACCTTTCTCTCCGCTCTCTGAGCCTCTCAAAGCGAAATCCCTCCACTCTCGTTCCCTTTCTCTCTCTCTCGAAATCGTCAAAACAAAACAAGCCATTAAAACGCAAGTGCCTTCCCCCTCTTCCCCCTTCCCGCGAGAATCGCCGCGACTATACTACTCTCTCTCCTACCATCGCGTCCACCAAAGAATTTCCCTGTACGCTCTTCTCTCTCTCTCTCTCTAGTACAAAACGCACTCGTCATACCTCTGCGTTTACCCCTTTCCTCGTATATGCCGCAGCGCATACACACGCACTACTCGACGTCGATCCCCGCGAGCGCCCTATTGTCTCCGCGCTCGCCGCGACGTGAACGATGCTCGGGGCAGTTTCAGCTGTCGATCACAGCAGTTTCGTCGTCGTCGTCGTCGTCGTTGCCGGGCGCTCGTTAGTGCCGATCCAATTAACGCGGGGGGTAAGAGAGGGAGAGAAAAAGAGGAGCGTCGGGGGAGTTTAATTAGCGCGATGAAATTCGGGGGGAAGGAAGGTGAAGTTCGATTCGAGAGAGGATGTCTTTGCGGAACGAGGATGATGCGGTGAGTTGGAGGTGGAGGAAAGTGTGATGGACAGGGTGGGATGGAATTTCGAGAAGTTAATAAGCATTGGGCTTTGGATGACAGGTGCGGAATTTCGAGTTTTTGGGGAATAGAGGGGTGTGCTGTGCTGAGAGTTTGAAAATAAATTGTGTGTCACGCGTTACATTTTTCAACCGTGTAACGTGTGAATCTTGGGCAAAATTTGCTTATACTAGCACAGTATAAAATATCATTCGTGCAAGATGATAAGATTTCTATTATGAATTTTCAAGTCGAATTTTTTTTGTGGAGTAAAAAATGTTAGTTCTCAACTATTTTAAATATTAACTAGTTTCTAAAGCTATTAAGAAATCCACATATGCCTAACATCACTATTCTTATATAATAAGAATGATAATAGAATAGGATTTTGATGCAAAATTAAAAGAGATAATTTTGATTTTTTTTAATCAATTGGTAAAAATAATAACTCATGTATTGCAGAAAATGTAATTGATATTACATTCATTAATTTAAAAGCAATATAACATAAATTTGCTTTGCATATATAGCAAAAAAGTTAATTAAAATAAAAATGGTTGACCCTTGTCCATTAGAAAGAACTAGAGCAAATGAATTCGAATGAATAGCTGAAATGGCGTAGTGGGAGATAAAGAATGAATGAGGGATAAGCCGACAACAATTCGATTTATCTAATGAAATTTGACAGGCTTCGTTCTAACGCAATTAAATATATGCAACGCGATAAAAAGAATATCTCTTTGACAAATTGATATAGTAATATTAATTTCCTAGAAAATTAATTTAACATATATGTATAAAGCTTTTTCAACTTTGGTCCTAACAGAGTGCATCGAGAAAAAAATGTAGATTTTTTTTTTAATCACACATGTGACATTATATTGACGCAACTTGATTTGATGCCTTTCATTACTACTTTATTGTTAACCTCAAAATTACTATTACAATTTACAGAATATCATATATATACACTTTCGCAACTATAAGCCACATAATATCACCCGCTTTTCCCACATTGTTCTTATCATCACCCAAAGACCTATTGAACTACCAATATCCCGAACGCAAATATAATTGCATCCACTCAAACCCCCATCCAAATAGAACCACTTCTCCCTCCTCAAAAAACAATCAAACTCGGCGACCCGTAAACCGCATTCGCCGACTTTTCATATTTCGCCGTATCCCTCGCTAAGTATTTGGTCCTCTCTCTTTCCAACATATTCAACTCGCCGAATATCCGCCAACCACGCGCCGTCCGCTCAATTCAAAAACTAAGAAAATTCGATTTGCCTCCTCCTCCTCCCATATATATAGGACCACGAAACTTCGCGCACCAAATTCCCAGACGAGCGCAAATCCCGGCGAATATTATGCGCGGATTCGGAAAACCATCGGAGCGCGCAATATATGCTCGCGCGCGCCCCTCGTCAATGCCCCCCGCGGTTATATTTTCTTCTTCCTCCTCGTGCTCCGCCTCGATCGATCTATCGAGTTCCTGAATGCAAGCGCGGTGCGGCTGCGGTGCGGCTGCTGCTTAATTCTTCGAGGAAATATTGTTTTACCCGCGGCGCTGAAAGGTCTAGACGCGTTATTATCCCGACCTTGACTTTCTTCCTAAGCGCCTTTCATCGATGCCTGTATAAATATAATACGACCCCCGTGTGTCAACGACACTTGTATAGGTATAATAAGCGCAAGGCTTGCAGCTATTTAAATAATAATTCCGGTCAACTGTATAAATTAATCACGTTATGCGCACTTGTTGGGATGAACGGAGCGAGCCGTATACACGCACCAACCATACACTAACTATCGACTATTGAAATATATTGATAGAATTGCACGTTGCCCGGAAAGGCCCGTTTGCACACGTATGCTCACATATCCCCGTACGCACGCGTTTGTTGCGTGGGGTTCCGATATACGTTTGCGATTATACGCCCGAATAATTTGATCGTTATTTAAATACCCGAGATCATACGCACTCTCTCTCAATACGTAGCTATTAATTCGAAAATGCGATTGTCTGCTGCGATTGTTGGCACTTTAATGGCGCCGCGCAAATTGCTCGTTTCTGTTTTGCGTGTCATTGTAATGGTGCGACGACGAATGCAAGCGAGCGCAAGCAACGGATTAATTATTATATTAGCGGTCGTGTTGCACGGCGTGATTATAACTAGAATAACAACAACAACGACAACAGCGGCAGCAACGAACTTGAGGAGCGCTATGAGCGCGATTGTTAATTAGGCTCGCGCGAGTAATTAAGGAGCTTCGCGATTTAATTAACTTACATCGCCGCCCGCGTTCTGTCGAAGAAGTGTGTACAATTAATTACGCGAAATAAGGGAATGAATGAGAGAGAGAGAGAAAGGGAGAAATGTATACGCGAGCGCGTGTACTACTACTGTGTAAAGCTAATGTAATGTCGAAAATGGAAAGTGGGTGTCTAATGGCCTCTCGTGTCATTATACGGATGTTTTTAATTAAAGTGCGTGTATATATATAAATATGTAGGTGGAAGTATAATGGAGGCATCTGTCTGTGGATACAAGTTTTATCGAGAAAGAGAGGTACCGAAAATAAACATAGATGAGTACGTGCCGCACTCAGCTGAGGCGTCTTTGAAATGATGAAAAATGTAGCAAGACGGAATGGGGATGTACGTTATATAGGTACGCTTACACATGTATACACGCGCGCTTTCTATTTATAAAAGCCATTTTCTCAAGATGCCGTCTCTCTCCGCGTAAATATATATTTAATATGGATAAAATGCACTTTGCCGTGTGTCGCATAAAAGTGCGGCGACGCCGATGTTTGAATTTTATTCCGATCTCTTCCATAAATTATATGTACATTTTCACGCAGATACATCTTATCGCAAATATGCAGCAATCATAATTCGATGGGAGAAACGATGCGTCAGATATTACAGTCTTGTATATATATATATATATTAATGCGTCGCCGCGGGGCGAACGAAGCAATTCCCTTATTACCTCCCCGCGCGCTAAAGAAGAAACTTTCAGCGAATTAAAAGCCACAGACACAAAGTATACTAAAAAAGAAAACGAGAAAACAAACTCTCCCTCTCCCTCTCTCTCTCTTGCGAGTGTGCGGGTGTTTATACACATCATCCCTTCTTCTCTCCGCAAAGGATTAATGAAAATCTTCTATCCCCGCTCTCGTTCTCGTTCGCGTCGGCGCGCGCTAGAGAGAGTAGCTCGTTATTTTTCATCCCCGCGAGAGCTACTCGCGCCCTCTCCCCCCGACCTTTCACACGACTTCTACTCGCTACACTTTTTCGTGGCTTTTCCCATCTCATTAGTCGTCCTGAAAGAAATCAAGTCCGGCGCGTATTTTCTCTCCGCGTAAAGCAGGCCATTAATTCTAATTATCGCGGAGAGGAAGAGAGACTGATGCGTGCGCGGGGCGCGTGGCTGCAAGAAAAGAAGAAGAAGAAGAAGAAGAAAAACGTCCATTCGATAATTCGACTACCCCCCTCGGGTGGATTAATTGATGGGGAAAATAGGTCTAATGACGCGCGTTGCGGCACGCGCGTGTGCTTAGTCTTCGTTCGGACGATATTAATTCCGCGAAGGCGGATTCCGGAGAGGGGGAGGGGAGACGTGTACGGGGCGGTGATGATGAATTCGTAAAGTGGATATATGGGGGGAAGATGTATGGCGGGTCGGCGAGGTGGCTGACTTTTGAAAGTTTGAGAGAGTGGCGTGTGCGCCCGTTAATAATCCATCGACGGTTGCTCCTATTAATATATTACACTCGTTATTTCTTTTATAGTACAGCGTTAAAATTATTATACACACACA